>JAMXBB010000006.1:43651140-43830848 GCA_024138015.1 Lumnitzera littorea | reverse complement strand
TAGCAACTGCTGGATCCTGGGGAGTGAGGAAAAACATGTGAAGAATAAACACATATTTTAAGGTTTAAGTTTTTATTTTAGAATTACTTTTCATTTTGAATAATGTAACAACTAGGAAATATATTACGGAGAAATATTGTAAACCTTAATTACAATAGCTGAATTATAGCATATATATATTTCCTCACTTTCTTAGATAAATGATTTATTTAAATTACAAATTGTCTACTTCAAAGCGGGTTAGTTGTGGACGCCTTGTGTAGATCAGGTCTAGGATAGCGGTTGTGAGGCCAACTTCTATCTTAAGGTGGTTTACACGGCGGGGCTGTTATGACTCTGCCGCTTCGGGGCGTGACAAATGGCTTATATAGAACAGGTATTTTGTAAAGCCATACTACAAGTTTAATCATTCATAAGTATTAGAATGAATGTTTCAAACTAATTGAGTCGTACACTCTTTGTGTGGACTACATTTACAATAGTAGCTATCGGGTTAGTTTTTATCTTAGTTAGCTTACACGGCGGGACTGTTACGACTCTTCTTGTTTGGAGCGTGACATACTAAATAATAATGTAAGTTAGAAGTTAAAAATGTTTTTAAATTTACTTATTAATTGTCGAAACAAGAAAACTATGAAATTTAAGATTCAATTTTACAAGATCTCAAACATAAATTAATAGTATAAAATTTAATTAAAAAACAAGAGACAACACTTAGAAATGATAACTGCAAATATATATAAATGAATTAAGTAACTATAATAGAAGCATTTTGAACTCTTAAAATTAAATCTATGTAATCACTCCATTTAGACTCGAAACTGACCATAGGACCCCAAAAGTTAGTTAAAAAGACCTTGTAAAATTAATTGTTGTAACATAATATTAAAATAGTAAAGTAAGCAAAAATGGTAAAGCTCTTTCTTTAGTAAAATTTTGAAAGATTTCAAAAACCAACCCAAAATATAAAAGAGCTTAGAATAAACTAATAATAATAAATAATATGTAATTAAGTTAATCAATGGAGCATGGGTTATAGAAGCTTTAGTAGAATCTTCCATGCAAAAATAACAACTAACTTAAAATATTATAAATAACAAACTATGTTTACTTAAATAATAAATTAATAGAGCATACAAATTTTTTGAAGAACGAAGGGGAGTTAGTGGTTTCTTAAAACCAAATGTTAAAAACTATGGGATTAAATGGTTTTGAGGCAAAATCATGGACCAAAACCACATATTAGGCCATTAGCTAAAAACCATAAATTAGGCCATGGTTTTCAAAAACCACATGACATTTGTCCACCTTAAAAAGGAAGCTCATGACATTTGTCATGTATGCCCATTAGCTAATTCCCTAAACCAATACTACAAATACCCCTTTCCTTCATCATTTTGGACTTTTTGGATCCTATAGAACTTAGGAAAATTCTTGTAGTAATTTTGGGAGCTTTTAGTAAAAATTTAGAAAAACTAGAAAATTGGATGACAATCTATGAGATGGGGGTTTCCAAACTAAGGAGCAACTTGATGACAAGCGGCTATCGCCACCTGAGAAAGGGAGCAACACCCTTTTGTGTTAACATAGCCCTTTCCACCGAGATTTTTGAAGCTTGTTACGTTGGTGAATTCGATTTTGCACTTGATTTTCAAAAAGGCATTAAAATTATCAAATTTTATCCAAAAAGTATCGAAAATTTTATTCTAGCATAATTTTAAATATACTTTCGTGAAAATTATTATTTTTGTAAAAATATTTTATTTTATATATTTCCCTTAAGAAATGTGCCATTCGAAGCTAATTTTCAATTTGATTTTCAAAAGCTTGAATAATATAGTTTTCTTACCAAATTTTTTTAGTAAATACCTTATTATATTAGATATATAAAATTTCTATGTAACGTGTTCCTCTTGAAAAAAATCATCATTTTATTAGGGTTAGTTTTTAGAAAAACTGATAAGTTAAAGTTTAAGGAAAATCCAGTATTTTTTAAATGATTTTGTTATATCTAATTTTCCACTACTTTTTGAGTAATTTTTTTGTTACATATAGAAATTTGATCTTAATTTTTAAGTAAAAATAGGAGATCTTATAAAAATAAGGGTTTCCCAAAACTAAACATGATGATTTTTACTTAAATACTTATGTGGATTTTTACTAAGTTGATAAATTGATCAAATTTTGTTAAAAAATCAATAATAATCAGTAGTGAATTGAAGATTTTAAAGGTTGTACATAAAGAATTTTTACACTAAAAACCATGATTTTTCAGCTTAATATATGCATTTTAGTTACATTAGTTAATTAAGTATGTTTAATATTCTTTTTAGTTAAATTTTGGGCAATGCATGTTGATGAGGAGGAGTTTCGAGGCATGCAAGTTAATATCAGTGGAGTTTTGGCATTGTTAGCCATGAGAAAGTAAAGAAAAGTATGAAAAATAGTGTTTTTGCGGATTGAGGTAAGTTTGGTGTCCGTAAAAGGTACTATAGAAGTTATTGATGAGTTGATAGTTGCAGAAGTTTTTGTAAAAGCTTTTGTAGATGCTGGTGTAAATTGCTGACTTGTAGAAGGTATTGAAGAAGCTTCCTCGACTGAGTTGACTACAAGTTATTGTAGTATAAACTTTAGTAGAAAGTTTCTTAATATAGAAATTATAAACAAAATTCTTATAGAAGATTGCGTAGAAGGTCTATTTGATAAGAAACATGAGTCGAGATGTTAGTAGATGGTTATGTAGAATGTTTCATATCAAAGAATATAAGTTAAAACACTAATAGAAGCTTAAGTATAAGGTCTCATAGACAAAGAATATAACTAAGCATCCTAGTAAAGGCTTAAGTAGAAGGTACCATACACCTAGTAGAAGGTTATGTAGAAGGTTATGTAGAAGGTGCTATAAACCAAACCTAAAAAAAAGGTTGAGCAAAAGGTTTCGATGACATATATAGAAGTAATAACCCTTAATACCCATAGCCAATACTTAGGTCATACTAGAAGAATGTTTAGCTTAAACAAAAATATATTAATTAAACACTCTCACTTTAATAAATTGTATTGAAACTAAAATATGATTTGCAATATAGGGACCATTGATGACAAAAGGACCGGGATATTTGAGTTACAAGGGTGAGTGAGAATCTACGTATGTGGGATCAATGCTTAATGGCATTTTGGAGTATTATATAAAAGTACTTGGAGGCTAATGTGTACACTTGTTTGTTGTTGTAAAGTAGTTAGTTGTATGCATGTAACGTGTATGCTTGATTGCTTGGCAACTATTTGTTATACTCTCTAATTGTTATGCTATATGTTGTGATTGCTTGACTATGTTTTACTTCCTAATTTGAGTGTTTACAATTGGTTGGTCACCCTATATTGGAATAAGCTAAAACTCAGACATAAAAACTAATCGAACATGCATTGTTATCCATTAGGAGAAGCGATTAGGATTTTCGATCAAATATAGACACCCAGACGAGGTAGCTATAATTGACTTCCCCCCACCCTTAAAGCTGAACTAAGTGATGGGAGGGAAGGTCATAGTAAGATTGGGGGCAGTAGGTTCGAGGAGGTCTTAAGAAGAGTATGCCTTTATTGTACAAGCTTGGGTTTGGTTAGAAGGCATCTTGGCCGGAGCATGCCTCCATTATGCAAAAACCCTTCAACCTAGGATAGATCAAGCATAATTTTTCTAACTTCATGACGAATCAGACAACATTGTATAAATGGCATATGCTTATTGTATCATATCGCATCTAACTAACTAATTAACAACTATGCTTAATTGTTGTGTAGTGTATACTTCCGTTTTTGTTCTCTTATTGAGTAGCAATTGCTCATATCTCCATAGTTCTTTTACAAGCCTTAGAAGATAGACACCAAAATCAACCAATACTTGGGCATATAAAAGTTGGGCAATAGGTCTAAAGTGAGGAGCAAATAGATTAGAATATTCTTTTGTCTTTCATTTATAGTTAATTAGGCCATGAATATGACCCAGACTAACTCATAGTACTATATTGATTGTAAACACGATTTTGGTATTCTTTTATAAAATTTTCTTATATAAAGTTCCATGTAAATTTCTATTTTTTTTTTCCAAAAAGATAAACGTATGAATTAAATTTCTATTTTTCAAAAGAATTATATGAATCAAATGTCTCTATTTTACTTTAGATATTGAATTGAAGATGCTTCAAAGTTTCTTAGTCGTATGTGCTTTGTGTATACTAAGTTTATGATAGTAGTTGAGTAGTTAGCTTCAATCACAAGCTAGTGTACACGGTGAGACAGTTATAACTTTTCTACTCTAAGGGTGTGACACTCTCCACCTAGCATCGGTCATGTCTTGTACAAACAACCTGCCTACTTTATCACTCTACTTAGCATAAGTTATGTTCAATTTAGATGACTTGCCTGCTTCACTACTCTACTTATAAAGGTCACATCTGGTTTAGCACAGATCACTTTGCTTAGCACAGATCATGTCCAACTCGGATGATTTGCCTACTCGACCTCTCTACTTATAATAGGTCATTTTTAGCTTGAATGAGTTCAAAATTACCTTTTCAATCCCATGCCTCTTCAAGCTTATACCTCTTTAGGCCCTTGCCTCTTCAAGCCTTGATGAAGGATGTGAACTCTTCAGGTCGATAGGTCCCAAATTACCTTTTGAGGCTTACTTACGAAGAACTTAATCAACTAACTATTATCTTCAATTACGTGTTGCAAATAATGCAGTTTTATCATCCCAAAAGTTAGGATAACTCATGATGGTGAAGCACACTTATATAATAGTATACATTTATAGAGCTGGCTTGTTAGGTATTCCTCAGCATATATAAGTTCAAAAGTCATCCTAAATCTACCAAAATTCCTTTACTATGTAACTTTACTTAGGATAATGCTACATACGGATTTTCAAGGTGCAACACTAACCTCATTAATACTCCCAATCCATTGACCATCACCAAGCACATGCAATAAACTTATTAGAGTCAGGTGTTAATTCGGTTCATTAGATTCTATCTTAACATGCACAACACATTGAACATGGTATCCATGTACTTGACATGGGCTTTCTTTTCAAAACTAGAGATTCCTTAATTTCATACCCTGATAATAAACATATAACCCTTAGCATTTGTTCCAAATGCTTAAGAAAAGTGGTTACAATTAATGTATATTTATTACGCAACTTTGAGTTGGTTTCCTTGCCTTCTGACTAAACCCTTACCTTACCCTTAACTCTAACCTTCGAATGGTAGAGATGATAAGAGATGCTCATATGGAAAGAAAATGGCTCTAAAAGTATAAATTAATGCAATAAATTTACAAATAGGGGCAAAAGTTCATTAAAATTGGCTAAACCATTATGTAGAAGTAAAAATTGTCTTAAACTAGTCAAATATAATTAAACATGTTTATTTACAGATAAAATGATAATTTAAAGTGTAGAAAGCTTTTAGGAATCAATGGGACTTTTTGAACAAAAAGAAGTCATCAAGAGAAAAAGGTTCCAATCATGCTTAAAATGTTTGGGTCATTTTGATGTTTTTAAAAGCTAGAAGCTCTTGATAAGGGATGCTTTGCAACATTTGACTCCCTAGGAAGGATGCTTTAGATGGAACTTTTGATTGGTCTTGAAATTGAGCATATTTTGTGTTCTAAAATATCCAAACGCTCTAAACTCTTTTAAGTCCAAAACTGCAAAATTTATAGTTCTAACATAGAGGAAAATCCAGAACATAATCTCCACTAACCAGCCATATATTAAAATTAAAAAAGAAAAAAACATGAATTTTAACCCTCCGACATCCAAATTCAACCAGCCACTCCTAATCCTAACACTGAATTCCACTTTTGCAAATTACCCACTTCAGAATCCGATCCCTAAAAAAAAAAAAAAATCTTTCACACAAATTTCTTTATTCTTTGACATAAATTTAGCATAACCAACAAAGAAATCTACTCACTGATTATGTTGTTGAATCAAATTTCGCATTGTAGCCCCCATAATAATTGCACCAAAGCCTGAAACAATAAAGTTCTCCCACTTCGTTGTCAATGGACCACTAATCTTTCAAAGCAAAGAGAAATTCTTCAAAAGAATTATATAGTTATCGCTTTTGTTATTTTGGCGCTCAAGAAGAGGGGGAAAATGTTATAGTTCGAAGGAGGAATAGACTTTCGTAAGGGAAAGAAGAAAAGAAAAAGAAAGAAAGAAAGAGAAGAGGGAAAGGAATCACAATAGATATAAATTTAAAAGAGTTAAATTATGAAACTGCTCCTTCCTTTAAAAGTTATCCACAACAACAGAAATTAGGATACAAGTAAAATATGACAAAATAAAACCGCGCTTTTACATTTGTAGTAGTGAATCTACAGTTCTACAGTGGAAAAGGGAAGAGAATTTGAGATGGTTGCCCTTCGATGTCTAAGATTTACTAGGACCTATCATAGAGGTTTACGCCAATTTTAACGCGAGCTACTTATGCCATTTTCGAAGTGAAGGATACTCCTTTTAGGGTCTTTATAAGCTTAGGACCTTCATAGTTTTGGGTCCTTAGATCTTATTTTATTTTATTTTATTCTGAGGGTTGTCAAAGATTAATAATTGCTATGTTGAACAACAGGTAAAAATATTATTGTGTTTTTAGATCATAAAATACGGATTGCACAAACAATATGAAGAACACATGCAGAGTTGTATTTTACAACATTTAGAGTTATATTGCAAAATGTTGATGCAAATGGGTCTTACAATTAAAGATGGTCTTATGGGATAAAGATGGGTCCTTGATTAAGGACCGATTCTTAGTTAAGGACTTGTCTTTAATATAAGTACTTATATACTTTAACTTGTATTTGTATAAAAATAATAATAATACGAGATTCTTAAGAACTTTAGAAATGCTAAGAAACTCTTTTTAAAGATAAAATAAAAAAATACTCAACAAAGAAGGTTTGTTAAGATTGTTGATGTGATAACCTAGGGAGCTCTCTCTAGCAACAATGAGACTATAAACATGATGACTTTGAAAATATATTTAAAAGGAAAATCGATTACGGGATTACACATTAATTAGTTAAGAGCTTGTGAAATATACAAATAGCAAGAAGCATCTCTACAACAAAATAAAAATTAATCTAATTATTATAAAGCAAAGGTGAATTTTATTTTGATAAGGTAATCTAAACATAATTCTATTTTTTCTTGTGGCAATTTTTTTTTACTATGAATATGCTTTACAATCAATAAATTGTAAGATAATAATTGATAAAATCCAAAATATAAAAGAAGACTAAAATATTTACTTTTAAGTTTTAACGTGCTCTTTGTTCAATTCTTTTAGTGATGATATTTGATGGAAATATATCATGATCAAAGTGTAATGAACACAATTACAACTTGAGGCAATAGATGTAATAAATAATACCATAATATGAGCAAAGTCGACAGAAAATAATTAAAATTCTAGATTAAAATCCCTTTTGCTCTTTGCTCTTAAAATTCTTGACGTAAATCCCTTTCACTCCTTCTGTTTTATTTCCTTTTTGTTTTTGTTTTTTTTTTTTTTGTGCTAATTGTCCAATTCTTTGTGTGTACTTAGGATAAACGTTATGTAAAATACCACAAATTAAAGTCAAAAGAAAAAATTGTTATTATTGATAAGGACACCGTGATAAAAACAAGGATACCAACTTTTGAGAATGTAGTTGAGAAGGTTGAAAGCGAATGTAATTGAAAAGATTGAAAGATTTTAAAATTATAGATATATGGCTCCTAGTAAAGCAGGAGACAAAAGCAGCAAAATATTAGATAAAACCAAATTGGAGGCCATAAAATACCGTGTTGATGAATAACTTCAGGGATAATATTGAAGATATCGCTTGAGATTTTTTTAAATTTTATAATAAAGTTTGAAACGTTACGTATCATATTCATGCAAACATCTATTTATCCAATTTTGTATCTAAAATTTCAAATATATGTTCAAGTAAATAAAAAAAAAAAAAGTCAAACATAGATTCCATCATTCGAAATTTAATAACATGCGTCTTAACCGGTTTGATCCAAAGCCCAATAGCCACCGGGCCCATTTCTTGTGAAGGAAAATCAGCCTACCACTCTAGCCTCTAAGCACTTTACTCCAGCCGTTGTTCGATCCAAGCCGTGTTAGAGTTCGATCAACACCAACCGTCCAACTTGTCTTCTTGGTCAAACTCAATTCTCCTTCCTATATTTATTGGAGAACGCAATAAATTTGCCTCCTGACACTCTACTACCATGGTTTCACGATATACAAGCCCCCGCTTTATTGGGTATAAAACGGCATATTCTTATTCATTGTTTTGTGAGTCCTTTTGAAGGGGAAATTTGATTCGTTGCCAAGATATGATGGTACCCAGATGGAGAAATGTGTTTTTGATCAAGAATCCACTGATACATTCATCATCTTCCACAACAACCTTTCATTCTACATCCGTTTCATATGAGAAATGGAGGAGTAAATGGAACCCTGTGAGTCTCTTTTCTCTTAGAGTCACATGTTCTTTTATCCGGTTTAAGTTGGTAGGTAGGATGTTAAATTCTCGAACTTGTCTGACTTTCCTGCCAGTTTGATTACCTCATGGCTTGTTATGAATACGAATGATGACAGTTCACAATTAGACAGCTATGTAAGTGTTCATTACAATGTGGGACATACTTGAAGTTTCAAGGGAATGCCTTCTTTTGTTCATTTTCCTTTTTCTGCAGGTTTTTCAGAAAGGTCAAGAACCATCCAAGGTAATAAAGTGGAAATTTTTTTCTACATTAGTACATTGTAATCAACTGGGTCCGTGCTGAATCCATTTTAACATTTACTTTTGATGTCAGTCTTCTATCGTAATATATGTAAGAAATTTTGCTGCCCGTCTGACATGGTCATTTATCTAATTCAGAGTTACATCAGATATTCAATTCGCCAAAAGCGTTCTGATGCAAAAAAGGCTCTGAACAGCCTTCTCTTCAACAGTGGATCATGTCGAACTTCATTTAAGGTATACCCCTTTATGCTTTATTTTTAGCCTTTGCATAAGTCACCTGATTGCTGTATTGTAATAAGTCATGATTTTGTGTGAAATTGTTGATCTAGTTGTAATTCTCCTCCATTGTTGGATGTGCCAACAGATAAGAAAAATAGCACATCACGGATTTCAGTAGCAATGAAACAGTGTAATTGTAAAACCGATAACAGAGACAACTGGCAGAGGAGTGTAACCCTTTTATATTCTGCACTACAGCTACTGACTGATTTAACTAATCAAGGACTAATGAACTAATGACTACGAATAATTCACAAGTCACACTAGCAGAACGCCACGTGTCATGTCATACACGTGTTATTATGGATAACTCAAGTATTTTTCATGCTGCTCATTGATTGTCCTCCGTAGTGAGTTGGTTCTGCATGTTTAGTGAAGGTTCTAAGTCTTTCATAGTGGTCTCCATGAAGTTTTCTTGTGTGAAATTACTGTAAGAATCACAAACAATTGAAGATGTTTTGATATTTCTTCCCAGAATGATGATCCAAGGTGGACCTTTGATGGAAGAGAAGCCAATCAGTCAGATACTTCTGGTAGGAATGGAAAACCAAAGTCTCATGCCCAACATGCTGCCAAGAGCCAACAAAAGAAAATGAAGCGTGAGCATACTGCCCTTCTATTAGTATTTATGTGGAAAGATAATTTATTTCTGTCGTATATTCATCAGCTATTCAAGTTCTGACTAAATCTCACTGTGGCAACTACTGCCACCACCAAATGGAAGAGGAAGTAAGCAAGCAAACTAGTGATAGACAAAACTCTTTGCAGCAATGATTTTCCTTTTCATATCTGCTGGTACTTCTTAACATGTAGATATCCAAAATGAAGTAACTTCCTGTGTTTGTACCTGCTTTATCAAATGGGCTTGGTAATTTAGGCTATTTAGCTTCATTTAAGAACCTTTTTCTTGGATTCATGTTCTTTTCATTATAATTTTTAGCTGAATATTGATGCATTTTGGTTCAGCTTCCCAGTCATGCATATGTTATTAGGCATTGATTTAGTGGAACATTTACAGTAGGTAGTTGAATCTTGAGTATAAAAGATGATGGGTCTATAATACAATTTTCTAGAAATTCTTTGGTGCCAGTCAGTGAATATTAAGTTTGTTGCTGATCTGCACTGGTAATGTTAGCTTGGGAACCTTTTATGTCAGGGGATTGATTATAACGTCAGCCATACTTTCTAACAGAAAGAGAATGCAAGAGGCATTTGTTTTCCACAAAGACTAAAAGACTTGCTAGATCTTTGTAACATGTACTAAAAATTCAGCAATTTTTTCTTTTTTTGATTGAAGATTAATCATTTACCACATGTAATGATGCTGAAATAGGAACATAAACTCAATTTGATGTAGTGCATAGTTACAAAGTAAATGGGCTTGTTAAGAAAATGTTCATAAGTTCGAATTAATCTCCTGGATGTGATACCGGCTTACATATTTCATCTTTGAAGCAAATTTTCTCAAGGAATTCTGAAAATCCCTTTTTAAGCATCCATCTTTAGGTTAGCTGTGTGTAATTATTGGAAGATCACAAGAATTGTAAGCTTAGTAGGTATAAGATTTGTTTATTTGCATGTATATTTCAATATCTAGTATTCACTGCTTTCTGTAATTTTCTTATGCAGGTAAATTTAGAAGAACTAGCTATTCTGAGGATGAACGAGATCATCCAGAGAGAATCTTTCGAGCAACATTTGGAAACAAATGGTATACCTGGTCTTTCAACTCTTGGAGGTCATCAGGATTTGAAAGTTCAACATCTGGTTTTGAGTGGAGAGAAAATTGGGATCACCACAGTACAAAATGGAGAACTTGTAGGGAATCAAACTCTGAGTCAGATGGTGAACCAGTGAGTGCAGGATTAGCTTCTGACCGTGTAATGCTTGGTTTGCCTCCGAGGGGTCCTTTAAAGATAGAAGATGTAAAAAATGCGTGAGTGATGTGACTAGCTTTAGTTTTTCAACAGTAAAATTAAAAAAAAAAGAAAATGGTTCCTTAATTTCTGAAAATTTTCTTCTTTGTGCAGTTTTAGGCTATCAGCCTTAAAATGGCATCCTGATAAGCATCAAGGTCCTTCACAGGTTAGTCTAGAATTTGTCTCAGAAAAAGGTACTATTTAATGCTTTCTGAAATGTGAAGTTAATGTTAAAAGTATGAGGCATATTCTTCATGCTCTCCTGAGCTTTTGTAGATGTGAGAGAGACTTCATCAGCATTTAGATTTATGCTGACTTTTCACAGCATGCTTTGTGGGTTTGTCTTGGTATAGCAAGGCAAGAACAGAGTAGTAACATTTTTGTGGTGACCAAATCAAAATGTGCTGACAGGGGGAATTATGCTTATATGCGGAGGTATTAGGGTTGTCGTTTTGATTTTAGTTCGAGAGTTTATGCATGTGCATATGTCTGTATTGACAATTGTCAATCATCTATCCCAAAAGCTAGTCGCAATTATAGTGAAACTCCCAACCAGCATTCTCACTTGTAATTTCTCTCATTTCCGAAAGCAAAACTGCTCAACATGTGGGTTTCTCTTCCTCATGTTGCAGTGGGTCCCAACTGAAAAGGGAGAGTTATGTCTTCCTTTATCAAAGAATGAAGAAATGCTTCTTTGTTAAACAGGGATAGGTTGCTAATGATGTTTAGCAGTTGGAGAGAGAACGAGACTTTGTAAAATCCTCAAACAAGATAGGTTTGCTTTCTTACATCATTTTGTAAAAATTGCCTCTTGGTTACTTTACTGAATAATGTCGTTCTGTTGGGAAAGGGGAAAATAGTGAAAAAAAGTATATGATGTATAGGACCAAGGTAAAAATAACCAGAAAAATTAGATGCTTCTATGTACATGTAATGTTGCCTAATGAAGGTGGAGTTATGGTTAATGTTCAGAGATTTATTGGATAGTAGCTGGTAGGCAAGGAAACGATGCATTACATAATTTTTGCATTGTCAGTTGGTAAAAATTTCGTCTCAAGCATTATACTTAAGGATAACCTGGCTGCTCTGGGTATGTTGGATTTTGTGAGGTTATTAAGCATAATTTCAAAAAAAAAAAAAAAAAAAAAAAAAAGGCCCGCATTTTTCTGTGTTCTTTGCAATCTATTTGGAAGATTTAGTCGTTGTTTAATTTTCTATGTGAGAGAACAGAAGCACCATTTGTTTCCCGATCGAATGTATTCCATGACATCTTTTTCTTTCCAGGTCCCTCTTCTTTGCATTGTGACACAAAATTTAGTAAGGATCGATGCTGATTATAGAGACATATAATGATTTTTATCTTACAAGAATATTTATGCAATGGAGAGCGAGCTTTGTTGCAATTGGTTTAGCTACTCCCTTGTTGACTAAAAGGTTACTACTTTGAGGTGCAGAAACAGCCTCTTAACAATAATGTGAGGGTAAGTATTATTGTCTGAGACACGGATGGGGGTTAGAGTATCTAGAGTCTAAATAGGGGAAATAGTTTATATATAATAGATGGTAGTAAGTCGTTTGGAGGGGAAATCTATTAGTTGTCATAATTGGAGGATAGCTAGAAGTTAACCCTAAAAATATTAGCTTGGAAGAAAGACGGGCATTTGACCATTTTATCATCTCTTTAATTGGTCGAGTATTAATCGTGCTGTGTGTAGGAGCTGCTAGCACTGGAAGTGGGGAACACCTTTCCTTTGATTTAGGTCTAGGATATCTTATTAGGGTTCATTTCCTTTTCAAATCAATTGAAGCAAAAAAGGCTGCATTCATATATGGCCTCCATCCCCCTAATCTCTTGCCACTTGGCCACACAGTGTACACATTGTTTTTTTCCCCAAATTTATATGGTAGATAGGACGATACTGCTGATGGTTTCAAGATTGCAGATAAGCAACGTATTTCCTTTGGGTGAAAAGCGACGTACTACGGATAACTTATAAAACAATCATATCTGATTACCGATATTTAAATCGAGCTAACTGGGTGAGTTATATTTTGCCATCCTTCTGACAGAGCATACTGTTTTTGCAGTCTGCAGCTGAAGAAAAATTCAAGTTGTGTGTTAATGCATACAAGTCACTCTGCTGTGCTTTTTCAGCTGGATAAGTTGCATGCTTGCATTTTTCTTGAGCAAATGCAAAGATAAGATGAAGATTGAAGATTGAAGAGATACAAGTCCTGAAGCAGCATCCAAATATGTATTTACTCATTTGTATATCAAAATTATTATTATTTTCTTCCTTGCTTATATTCATTCCTATTTGTTGGTTTTACAACAGCTTCTTAAAGGTTAATAATTTGAACATTAAAGTATGGGATAAGCAGCTTTTTGGCGATCAATGTGTCGTCGGGTCACTGGAAAACGAGCAAGAAATGGTATTGGGTTTAATTTAAAATATGATGCAGCGCATCTTGTGGGTGAAATTACGGAATTTTGAATCTTGAATGCACCTTAGAGGGGCATTTTTTGTGGCGCACAAATGTAAGTATTGTGCTGCTTTCCAGAACTTTATAGCCAGATGAAAATGCAAATATTCACCGTTGGGGTGTGAAAAGGATCGATAGAGAGAAAGGTGTGAAGGGTATTGGTCAATTCCATTTGATGTTTTTGAACAACCCAGTTCATTCCTTTTAGTACACGTGGGTGTCCGTGTGGCGGGGCACATGAGATAATGTGGAGTATAAGTATCTAGCTGAGCATCGGAACCCATTGGATCCTAATTTGCATGGCTGGATTAGTTTCAAGATGAGGAACTAAGGATTAGATATCATAGGGCAGAGTACATGATATCATATCCTACTAATCATGTAACTTGCTTGGACCCCCTTGGCGTGTATATCATAGGGTCTACGTTATATGCTACATTGTAATCTTGATTATGCACGTGTTATCATGTATCTTACTACTAAATATTGATAATAGTTAAATTCGATAAATAGAAAGGAAATCTAATCTAGTTAGCTTTATTTTAAGTTGGTATTTCATTAATTGCATTTTTTGTAAATATTTTATCTTTTTACTAAAATTGATTATATTTGTGTTAATTATAATTTATATTTAAAAGCGATATTAACCTCAATATGAAAATCAAAATTGTCGTAAAAGCGAGAAAATTTATAGATTTTATAAAATTCTTACGATTTATGGATTTTACCGTATAGGCTTTCAATGTAATTCCAAGTGGTTAGAATATAAATGCTGATTTCAAATTCTGATAATCTATATTTATCATTTATCCAAAATGAGTAACATGGAAGGAAGTCATCATGCGATTTGTGAAGAAAATCTAAATTGTTGCATTCAAAAACATGTAAGGAGGAATGGGCTATCTCATCAGCATGCTTGCACACGTGATTGAACAAACATTCTTGAGCATTCTTCATCGGATTGATGATTTGATCTCTGTTAAGAAGTGTGCAATAGGATAGAGACATTTTTTTGAAATTTCTGAATGTACCTAATGAAGAGAAAAAAACATCTATTTATAGATTTTCAACCTCATTTTCAATTGTTGAATGGTTCCACAAATAAATTGATGAAATGAGTTTTTCATAACATCCATTAAATTGTTCTATTGACAAATGAACATGGCAACTCATTTTTGGGCTTTAATATATAGTCATTTCTTATTAGGCTCTTATAATTCAAGTCTAAGCCTATCAAATATATAAGCTTATTAAAGAGAACTTTTACATCGATTTAACCATTTTTATTTTAAGCTCATTTAGTCAAATCTTTTAAAATATTTTTAATAATTGGGCTCAACTCCTTGGGTCTTCTACTAACTCAAAGAGTTAATATATGAAATATATTTAAGCTAAACCCATATTAAATAAGCCAATACCAGATAAACCCTTTATGTTTTGTCCCATAATCAAAATCTCTTTTCATGGAGTCTAAGGCTTTTCGGCATAATTTAAACTAATCAACCCTTCAAGTCACTACTAGGCACGTATATAATGTTTCGAAATTGTTGCTTCGTTACCTAGTGCGTTCATGGGGCTAGCATTTCTACTTGTCGATGAGTTGTAACAAATTTGTGCAGAAAGTATCTCAATAACATAATATTCACCTTGTTGTATATGCTATCTTGTTTTTATAGTAATCCTGTCGCCTTCAAAATAATAGTTGGATATGTATGATGTGACATTGTGATCTTAAATATTTTACACTATCCTACCTTAATATTCTTGTAGTAGGAAATAAATTTCTTTAGTATTTTATGGATCCTCAAGGCTTAAAATAAATGGTTCTTCAATGAATATCTAGAGGTGGACCTTTTCAAATTTTGGTTTTCTTTAATATGTTCGCAATTCCTTAAAATAAACTTGATTTAATAATAATCTTGCAAAGCCGATGGCTATAATTTAATAAATTTCTTCACAAACATTTCACAACACGAAATTGTCATATTTGAAATTTTAACGAATTCCTTTTGTCCTCCATTCTCTTTTTTATTTTTCCTGTATATTGTATTTCTTTGTAGAGGAAAACAAATTCTTCTGGTTGAAAATAACTTCCCATAACTCCACATGGATGCTTCGCAACTAAGTATTCTGTAGTAGAATTAGCTTCCTACAACACACTTAATATCCTTAAAATTAATCTAATGTGTGTATGTTGTTACAATCACTTTTATTTTTGAATATGCATAGCATAGAGTCGTGATATTGAACTTCTATCATCACGTCTTCATATTCTTCTTCAAGAAAAATAAGTTCCCTTGATGGCTACGACCTCAAAAAGCATTTTCATTTTATAGCTCTCTGTAATATAAAAGCAAGTTCTTAAGATAATTGAGTAAATATCCTCCTTTACGTGTTGTCCCTTAATCCTCATCTGGAAGGGATTTGGACGACTTTCATCTCATTCTAGAAGGTTTAGTTACAAAGCTTTCTCTCCTCATTCATACCATTACCTCCATAAGTGGGATTGATTACCTTTGCTTTTTAATAGTATTTATGGCCACCAAGTCACCATCATTACATTCAAAGATTATTAATTCCTAAATTACTATAATCAAATGTTTTTAATTCTTTTATTTTAATTGATTTATGGTCATTAAATCACAATTCTAAATAGTGCTCTGTGGCTACCAATTATCATTCTAATTCATGATAATGTAGTTAATAATATTATTATTTACATGTATATAAAATTTGATGTAAGAAATGGTGGTCCCAGCCTCTCATATGTATGTGTCACATGTTGATAGGAATTGACCTACGACCATTTCTAAGTCATGGCCGACCTATTACAACTTAAGTTCGATTTGCTCCACTCAAGGTAAACTAATATTAGAAGGCCAAGAAAGGAAAGAAAGACTTGGCAACAAACCTGTCGACTCTTGAGAGGATTAGGGATCAAATAGCCAAGGTCCCAAGTCTAAAGACCAACTTAGCATAATACGAGGAATCTAACGTCGACCAATCCTAGAGCTTGGCAACTATGGGCCAACCTTACAGGCAGCTCAACTAAGCACTACAGAACTTTAGCAACTTTAACTTGAACCAAGACATCTAACTGTCGACCTCACCCAATTTGGATTCTACTCATTCTAAGATAGTTCGGATGACATGCATGTTGACCTCCTTGTTAAATGCATAGTTTTGTACACTTGTAAATGTTTCCTTTCTTTTAATCCTGGGCTTAATCTTTAAGGTTTAAGACTTTGTACACTATTTACATTTTTGTTACTAGGGTTTTAAAATGTGTTATAAATAGTAAGTTTTGTAAGTAACATATAACTCATCACCATTAATCAATGAAGAATATTCTTAAAGAATTTCATCTTATGAAGCTTGCTTCAACTAGCTTTCTTTCTGAGTGATTATCAAGTGTGTTTAGCTCTTAAATATTTGTTATCTTCTTATCAATCTTCTTCTTAAGATTGTGGTGAACCCTTCATTTGAGTAAGTTAATAGTTGTATCTAACTTCTCATTTGAAACCCAAGTACTAATTTAGATTTTGTGAGTGATATCAAGACCCATTTCGAGCTTAACCTTGATTGTGTTTATGCATTGGTGCGTGAAATTCATTCACATTCACACTTACACTCAAACTCTTCATTTACTAAACTTCCTTAATAACAACCCTTGAGTTCGAATACCTATTTGAGGGTTTGTATCTGCTGTATACTCCAAATTGTATCATGGGCTGTTTCCTCAAACCCATTTTTCCCTTTTGTATTGTATGTAAAGGTCTATTGTATGTAAAGCCCATAACTAAGGTACGATCCACTCTTAAGAATGTTGTGGAAGTGTTCAAATACATTGAACCTTGATAGGTGGGGGTAGTTAGAATATGGTAAGTGAGACTATATATTAGTTGTTAAATAAAGTAGATTCGAATCGCTCAATGATAGAGGCCTCTTGTATATGAGGAGATGACCCCCTTATTTGTAAATCATCTAGAAATACAAGTTTTATTCCTACTTGAGTGACTTACTCTCTAACTTTTCTCTCTAAGTGAGTGTAATCTTATGTGTAGAGGTGGTTAGAGCATAAGGCATCCATAAGAGATTATGTGTAGGAATTCTCAAAATCGCCATTAGAGATTTCTATCATGAATGATAGAGATGCTATGTTTATTTTCTGTCATGGCTTATAAGGGTAAGCCCAAATTGAGTTAAAAAGGCGAGGCCTTTAGTCCTTGGCTCAACTCATGGCTATAGTTGAGTGCCTCATAGAGTTTAGGTCAAGTGAACGACCATGGAATTAGGCGAGTGGGGGCTAATAGAGGATAGTCATGGAAGAGTTGGGGAAGTATAGGAAGCGATGGATTCAAGCCCAAGAAGGAGGGACAATGTAAGCCCTAAAGCCAAGCCAAGCCAAGCAACCGTAGGATTGAACTTAGAACCCAAGGCTTAGGGCGATCGATTAAAAGATCCGATCAAATCCAAATTATAAACTATTTAGAGAAATACTAGTAAAAATGATCCCGTAAACTTAAATTTAAAAAAATAAGTAGTAAAATAGGAGACTATAAAATTTTCAAATTTTAAGTATAATAATTGCTAATTACCGAAAAGGTAAAAAGTGTAATCTAATAACTAATAAATTACTAGAGATAGATTATATGTATACTAAAAATTTTAAAATGATCAAAATAATAATTAGGAATATTCACGTGTACCCCACATGTATTTATGTGTAGATAAAAATACGCGAAATTACCTAAATTGACCAAAAACTAAGCAAATAATTAAAGAAAATTATAAAATAATTATAGAAAAATCAGAAGATGATAAGCTGAATCAAGATTAGGTCGTAGCAGGTCTAGATCAGAAAAAGAAAAATCAACTAATAAAATTTGGACAACCACCACCCTACACTAGAACCACCGCCTGGACTGGCCGACAACCTTGGACCGGGTTTGGACAGTAAAAAAACTTCGAACCGGTTAGTCATTTATTCACCCCGATTTTTGAATAATTGTGTAAAATTAGTTATTTTGCTCAGAAAATTATGAAACTTGTTATTCTGAGGTTTTATTGTATATAAATTTAGGGAAAAATATTTGTTTAGTTTAATTATGTCTAGAAATATAGGGTCCTTAACAAATTGTTCAAAACCGAGCATGATTAAACCGAAAAATAAATAAGCTTAGGAGTGTAGTTTGGAGCTCAAATTTTTTCTGTAAGATTCTCATATGATGTAGAACAGTGCTATGAAGCCATTTTTTTAAAATTAATTTTTGAAATTTTTAAGTTAATTTTTAGCCCTAAAATGATGGAAAAATTGGATGATTTAGGATTAATTAGGTGATTAGGAAGTTAATTACTGATTTAGATATTAATTATATGTTTAGGGATGTTAATCTCTGAAGAACCCTAATCCTAGCCTTTAGAGTATTAAGTATGGTTAATTAGGGAAATTAGGTAAGTAATGTAAGAAATTAGTAATATGTGAAATTATAAGTTAATAAATCTAAAAAAATAGGGTTATTTAGATAATATTATAATAGAAATCAGAAAAATAATAAATCTGAAATAACATTTAATTTTAAGTAAATATCTCAAAATGTAAGATTTTCACACATCGGGAATAAATCCGATACCTTAATTAGGGTTAACGTGTACCGAATAGTTTAGAATACCGAATAGTTTAGAATACCAAATTACGACCCAATAGGATATTTGAATACCCGAGTATAATGTGATTAATGTCACACTAGGATTCGAGCTTATTTAAGATATAGGAATTAAAACTAGAATATAGTTTAGAATTTGAACCCCGAAATAGAGTACAACGAATCATTAGTACGTTATAGGTATACATGAGGAAAATGAGTTACATTATGAACTAGAATAAGAATCCATAAAATATAAGTACTAAAAAGACTTATTTGTATTATAGGATACCCAGAAACAAATCAGCTTGCGACTAAGGGATCGAGGGATCGAGCGATTGAGCAATTTCAAGTAAGTTGAGTTATTACTTATTGTAATAGAGTACTAGTTTTGTAGTACTCGGAGACTTAAGCTTGTATATGATTGTGGTTGTAAGTAGTTTACGCATGTGTTTGATGTATCTGAATTCGTGCTGAAACTTATATTATGAGTGATTTGTGACTGATTGAATTGGTATGAAATTACTTGAATACCCTAAATGGAATTTAATTTGAGTCGACCCTAATAACCGAAATTGTCATGCATTGCAACCCGTTAGGGGATCATAGGATTCTCCAACCAAATATCGACCCCTTCGAAAGGAATAGCGCAGGATTACAAAATGGTCCCTTCTTCATCCTCAGTCGAACTAAGTGACAGGAGAGGAGGTTGCAGCGGGGGTGAAGTCAATGGTTCGAAGATAGTTGCGGGAGGAGCGAGGTCTCCATTGCACAAGCCTGGATTTGGTTGTGAGCTGCTGCATAACATGGAACTCCTCAACCCGGATTGGAGCGGGTGAAATTTCTTTGATTTCACAACGAACCAGACTACGTTGTGCGATGACACTTGATTGTTGCATTGCATGAAAATAATTGTTTGATAACCCTGCTTGTGCTTGTATGCATTCATGAGTCTCCAATTCAACTTACTGAGCTGTAGTTGCTCATACCCTTATAGATCCTTTTGCAGGTTCTGATTTGTGATTACTTCAAGTACTATGCCGCCCTACAATTACCTAGAGGTTAGTCCTTATGAAGCCAGGGGTGTGAGGATCAAGTTAATTAGTATAATGTGTAACTAGACTGACCTTGTAGTTAAAGATTAAAGACTGATAGTTATTCTGTAAATTAGTAAACTGTGGTGATTATGTAAAACTTCCTGGGAAGCTCTATGGACTTACTTACAATTATTTATGTTTATTAGAAATTTGTAATATTTATCATAATTGTAGTATAATTAATAATCGAACTGTTTACTTTAAAGCGAGGAGTCGTCGACGCCTTGTGTAGATCATGTCTATGGTAGGCACTGTGAGGCCAATTACTATCATAGAATGGTTTACACGGCGGGACTGTTGCGACTCTGCGACTTCGGGACGTAACAGACAATAACTCAGCTAAGAAGGTTAAGGCTCCTATGGATGAAAGATAATATCCAAAGGGAAGGCTGTCTTGCTTCATGTGTAGACGGACCCATAAAGTAAAGGATTGTCTAATCTAGAACAAATTGGCAGCCTTAGTTATAGCCGAAGAAGAGAAGAAGCCTAACCCAATCATAGGCTTAGAGTCTTAAATAGGTTAGGTTCAATACAGAGAAAGTTCACTAAGCAACCTAGAAGCCTAGTGCATGTAGAGGCACTTGTCATGGGCTAATGGATGAATGCCTTAGTGGATACTAGGACAACGAATATGTTCATCTCTAGAGAGGTAACTAAGAAATTGGGCCTTAAGGTCTAAAGGAGCAAAGGAAGACTTAAGATTGTCAATTTAGAGGAAGTTCCTACAACAGGTATGGCCCATGATATTGACTTTCAGTTGGGCCAATAGAAAGGAAAGGTCAAATTGGAGGTAATGCCCTTAGATGACTATAAACTGGTTATTGGCATGAACATCTTTGACCGATATGTCCTAAAAGCGCCTCATCAGCAAACTGCATCATGATCATGGATGAAGGATAGCAATGTGCAGTTCCAGTCAACCGTAACTCTATGTAAACCTAAAAACTTTTATGTTTAATGTAGTATACTTGTGAATTAAGTGGGAAGAATGCCATAGCCCAAAGTTTAAAGATAGAAAGACCAAAGGCATAAGAGGTGCCTAAGACAAATGCTCAACCTAAGGAGAGGCTTAAACACCAACGACCTAGGGAAGAGGTGGAACTAAAGAAGGAAAAGCCTTGGAGGGTAGAGGAGAATGTTTCGAACTAAGGAATAGGAGATCTAAAACTTGAGGAAGCACTTTAGATGATTATAGAGTATCTAGCCCAAGATCCTCAAGCTAAATAGGTGATGGAGTAGGGAGGGTAGATTAAGAAGTACTAGATGGAGGATGGGTTGCTTTATAGGAAAAGAGGAACATTACATGTCTCTAATCATAAGAACCTTTGGATGAAGATCTTAGAAAGACATCACAACCCATGGAATCTATGCCATTCAAATTATTACCAAATACTAGCTAAGGTAGAAGACAAGTTTCGTTGGCCAAAGATGTTAGAAAACATAAAAGCCTTTATGGAAACTTGTATAGTATGCTAGGTGGAGAGGTAAAAGACCTTAGTAACAATATGGGGGAAGGTTACTTAGGGAATACGGCAAGAAGGCATAAGAGAAGTAGAGAAGATATTACAAGGGTGCTCAACATGAGGTCCAGGCCTTCCATCTTGCTTTGAGTATTTAGTGAGGCAGAAGGGTCTACCCTAGAGTGAAGCAACTTAGGAAAATCCCATATATTGTGTTCGATTTGGACATTTAGTAGAGAAGTTCTCCAAGGAGCAGAAGGCAATAAGGACATCGCCAGTTTAGGTGGACGAAAATGTCATAGGCTATTTCTTTAAACCTATTTTTCACTTTCATACATGTATGTAGAGGTCCATTTGCATGTAAAGCCTATGACCAAGTTTCGATCCATTTTTAGGAATGTTCTGAAAGTGTTTGGATACATTTAACCTTGGTAGGTGAGGTTAGTTAGAGTAGGGTAAGTGAGATTGTATATTAACCATATATTAGTAAATCTAAGCCATCCAATAATGGAGGCCTCTTGTATGTAAGGGGATAAGCTCCTCATTTGTAAATTATCTAAAAATACAATTTCTATTTTTACTTAAGTGACATTCTCTCTAACTTCTCTCTTTAAGTGATTATGATCTTGTGTGTTTTAGATCGGAAGGTTGACTTAGCCTCTCTTCAGAGTGCTGAAGAGTCTAATTACTACATGTGAGAGATAGTAAAAGACTTTACACATAACATATGATCCTTGATGTGAGAGCATCCAACCTAAAGCCTTTTTATTGTAAATACATCAGTGTTTGGACATTTTTAAATATAACAAAACATATAAAAATTTTTGGTGAATTGTTGAAGATAAATTCCTTGTTGATGGAAATATAACCGAAAAAAATCGAAAAAAGTTAAAAATTTACTTAACTATAAGTTTGAATAATAAATTGAAATTCTATAGAAATTTTATTATATTTTGATTCCTTTGCTTAAATATATATATATATATATATACATACTAGTAGATACATACCTCTGACGTGTGTACAAAAATTAAATACATGAGCATAGTAAAAAAAAAAAAAAACACCAAGTAAATTGTTGCAAAAATTTAATAAATTTAGAAAAATAATAATTTTATTCTATTACTACCATGAATTTAAGAACTTAGGGCAAAGAGAATGATTATATATATATACATATATATATATATATGTATATATATATATATCAAGAGGATCCAATTTCTATATTTTTGAAGGCATTCTCTTAATAATATATTAATTGGTAATTAATAATATAGATAATAGAGAATATATATAAATTTAGATTTTGATATAACATAAATGACAATGGAATAAATTTTTTTTTTTTTTTCAATGGGGTCATAACTTTCACTAGAAAATGAAAACAAAGTTCAACAAGATAGACATAAGCTACTCGTCAGAGTAGCAGCTAGGAGAACATGAAACAAAGTCTAGTAATATAAAAGGCAAAAGAAAAATAGGATACAAACTATCAGAAGACAAGTTAACATTCTCTTGGAAAGCGTACTTCACCAAAGCATCTGCTGTTGTATTTACTTCACGAGGAGCCCTGTGAAAATCAACATCATCAAACAAAATGGAGTTAGTTCTACACATTGTTAAAGGCTGGATGACAAATGCTCCTGTTTATATTTAGCTTTTCTATCCACTCTATAGCTTGTAAAGAATTTGTCTCAATAATAATTTGTTTCAAATAATAAGAATCACTATTTGAAACTTGGATATCGTGCCATTATTATACATAAAATTTAAACTTGCTCAATATCATACTATATTAAAATTTCACTTATCAAATTTTATATATGAAATTACTATATGTTATTTGCGATTCCACTTCTATATATTAAATTTACTGTTTTTAATCATCTTTTAAATAAATAATGTGATAAATAATCATTAATTAAAGAGTAGATAGTAAATTTAATAAATAAAAATTTTACAAGATATAACATTTATCAATTTTTACGTGTAAAATTGAAAAAAGTCCTAAGTTCACCGTCTTGGTATTATTATTATTAGTTAACGAGTAGAAAAGTTGCATAAAGGAATCCAGAACCTTCCCTTTAAATAAAGAGCTTCCTCATAAACCCTAAACCCTCGAGTTCCACCTTCCACTGTCCGTATTTTCTCGGTCGCTTCATTTCTGTCCAATCCGCTGCTGCTTCCTAGGATTTTAGACGGAGTGAGTCTCCCTCATGGCCACCGCGGCTATTCTTCGTTCTCTGCGACGCCGTGATGTTGCCTCTGCTTCTTTGTCCGTTTATAGATCCGTATGTAGCTCTCCTTTCATTGGTCTCTATTCCAAGCATTGATGTGTTTTCCTACGTTAATTTATTTCATGAATCTATTTATAGCTCTTTGTTTATCCATGTATATCTTTACGAGTCATATGAACAATTTGAAATTGAAAGTCATGGGGGTTGCTCCAGAGAGTTTGTTTATGTTGCGTGATTCAGCTGAAATCAACCACAACTAGTTATTAATTCTCAGTTGTTTCATGTTATTCTTGGGGTTTATGTAATATTGCATTTTTTCTGGTATCATTTGTTCTGTCTCATATGGCGATAGCTTCATAGGTTTCACTGGGTAAGCTTTTACATGTACAGTTTGGGAACCTGTAACGGTTTAATAATTGATTGTCGCCATGAGTTTTTCTCAGGAGGTTGATTTGTGTAGGTGATGCTTTGCTTTGGTTTATACTTTCCCTTTTTCCATGCATCAGAAAGTTTCTCTTACTGTAATTACTCAAACGAATAAGTTGCTGTTGTACTAGTGTTTCTCTTCAATTGCCATAAAGCATATTGAAATCCACAGAAGTCAAAGTATGTGTGAAGATAAGTAACATTTTTCTTTTTCCTTATATTTGATGTTAGGCTTATTTTATTTCACACGTGCAATGTACGGTCGTATATATATATATATTGCTCAGTCTTGCTGAATGGTTAATGAATGACAAAATCTGTTTTCATAAGTGTCTCAACCAACTTCTTTCTTTCCTCCCTTTCTCTATCTTTCTTCTGTTAGCACCATCTCCATTGTTATAGCTTGCTTCTTTTACAGTACACAACATAACCTATCCTATCATTTGTAAGAATTTGCAGTGAATGCGTTTGGGTATTTATACTGTAAATTCTAACGTGGTGTGTTTGCTGTATCTGCAGTTGACAAGCAATGTCAAGTCTTCATCTCATTCTGGGCACAATTGGGCAAGTTTGAGCAGACCATTCAGGTACTCTAGCTCTAGCATCTAAAAGGCATTTATACAGCATTTACTGAGTTTGCTGCTAATTTTTTTGTTACTTTTTTCTATTTGCAGTTCTAAACCAGCAGGAAATGATGTAATTGGTATTGACTTGGGTACAACTAACTCATGTGTTGCTGTCATGGAAGGAAAGGTTAGACTAGCCCGTGTTGTCTCTTTAGCATTGCTTATGTTAAATCCTTTATATTAACTTATGTTTCCCTTTGGCAGAATCCCAAGGTCATTGAGAATTCTGAAGGTGCTAGAACTACCCCATCAGTAGTGGCCTTTAACCAGAAAGGGGAATTACTTGTTGGAACTCCAGCTAAGCGACAGGCTGTTACCAATCCCACAAACACACTTTTTGGCACCAAGCGATTGATTGGTAGGCGGTTTGATGATCCTCAAACACAGAAGGAGATGAAGATGGTTCCTTATAAGATTGTCAAAGCTCCAAATGGAGATGCTTGGGTTGAAATCAATGGACAGCAATATTCTCCAAGTCAGATTGGAGCCTTTGTTCTGACGAAGATGAAGGAAACTGCAGAGTCCTATCTGGGGAAGATCATTTCCAAAGCTGTTATTACTGTTCCAGCCTATTTCAATGATGCTCAGAGGCAAGCCACAAAAGATGCTGGGAGAATCGCTGGTCTTGATGTGCAAAGAATTATCAATGAGCCTACTGCAGCTGCACTTTCTTATGGTATGAACAATAAGGAGGGTCTTATTGCAGTTTTTGACCTTGGTGGTGGGACATTTGATGTCTCAATTTTGGAGATTTCTAATGGTGTTTTTGAGGTGAGATTTCTTTTGTTTTGGTTTTATCTTTTCTATGTGTCTTGATAAAATTTTTAAAGTCCTTATTGGATGTAGGTGAAAGCAACAAATGGAGACACATTCTTGGGTGGAGAGGACTTTGACAATGCTTTATTGGATTTCTTGGTTAGTGAATTCAAGAGGACTGAGGGCATTGATCTTTCAAAGGACAGGCTTGCCTTGCAAAGGCTTCGGGAAGCTGCTGAGAAGGCTAAGATTGAACTCTCGTCAACCTCTCAGACGGAAATTAACTTGCCTTTCATAACTGCCGATGCTTCAGGTGCAAAACATCTCAATATCACATTGACCAGATCAAAATTTGAGAGTTTGGTCAATCATCTAATTGAGAGAACTTGTAATCCATGCAAAAGCTGTTTGAAGGATGCTGGCATATCTATCAAGGAAGTTGATGAAGTTCTTTTGGTTGGAGGCATGACCCGTGTTCCTAAAGTGCAAGAAGTTGTTGCTGAAATATTTGGAAAGAGTCCAAGTAAAGGAGTGAATCCTGATGAGGCTGTTGCCATGGGAGCGGCCATCCAGGGTGGTATTCTACGTGGAGATGTAAAGGAGTTGCTGCTATTGGATGTAACTCCTTTGTCTCTTGGTATTGAAACATTGGGTGGTGTTTTCACGCGGTTGATCAGCAGGAACACAACCATTCCCACAAAGAAAAGTCAGGTGAGGTTTCGTTGATGTGCAGGCATTATGAACATAATACTCCAGCATTTGGCACTTCTACCCACTATGCAGTATATTGCTTTCTAGGCCTTGGAATTGTTGCTCTCTTCAACATTTGTTTATGGATTATGGTTTCTTACTCTGTATTGTTTCTGCAGGTTTTCTCAACTGCAGCTGACAACCAGACTCAAGTAGGAATTAAGGTCCTTCAAGGTGAACGTGAGATGGCATCAGACAACAAGCTCCTTGGAGAGTTTGAGCTTGTAGGCATTCCACCAGCTCCTCGAGGTATGCCTCAAATTGAAGTTACCTTTGATATCGATGCAAATGGTATTGTTACCGTTCAAGCCAAGGACAAAGCTACTGGGAAAGAGCAGCAGATCACTATCCGCTCATCAGGAGGGCTTTCAGAAGATGAGGTTGAGAAGATGGTAAAGGAAGCAGAATTGCATGCCCAGAAGGATCAGGAGAGGAAAGCTCTAATAGAACTCAGAAATAGTGCGGATACCACAACATACAGCATTGAGAAAAGCTTGGGTGAGTACAGGGAAAAAATTCCTGCTGAAGTTGCCAAGGAGATCGAGGATGCTGTTGCAGATTTGAGGAAAGCTATGGGAGGAGATAACATTGATGAAATAAAGGCAAAACTTGATGCTGCAAACAAAGCTGTATCAAAAATTGGAGAGCACATGGCTGGTAAATCTAGTGGGGATTCTGGCTCTGGAGGTTCTCAGGGGGGTGAACAGGCTCCTGAGGCCGAGTATGAGGAGGCGAAAAAGTAGAGATTAAGCACCCAGACCATGAACATGTGTGCCCATTATTTTTCAAAAGAAAATATTTACTTCTCAGGGAGGTTTTGTATCTAACTGTGGGGAATGAAGCTTTAGGAAATTTTGGAGTCATGTCATTGCAAATAATTACTTGTTAGACGCCAAAGTTGATGACTGCAATTTTGCACAAGATATAAGATAGTTTCTTACTGCTCTTGTTGCTTGCCTATAATTTTTGTGTTTGATTTGTTAGAAACTTTATTCCGAATTTTTTTTCACTATTTGTTAGTTGATCTGCAGGCATCAAGTTTTTCTTGACTGCTATTTGTCTTCCATCGTGAATTAGTAGTTGGCCGTAATTTAAGAAAAAAAAAAATTCTAACTTTATTTTTCAATATTTTAAAAGTTTGATTATTAAAAAATATTGAGAAGGGGTGTCTTTTTTATTTTTTTTTCCCTTTTTAAAATTTTTTCCTGTTCTCTTCGGGAATCAACATCACCCTAAGTTAGGGTGATGAAAGGCTCATCATGCTTAGGCTTTTAGGAAAAATGACTAAATGGTATTATTATATTTCCAAAGCGAGCTAACATATTGTTTTTTTTACCTTCGATGATAAAATGATGGGCAGTCAATACCCTTCACATTCCAACCTTGCAAGCATGATATTCCAAGGGGTACTTCACTCCTTAGCACCTGCGATATGTGGTAAGGATTGCAAAAGATTGAGCACTTTGTTATATCAAAAGGAGTAAAAAGATTATTTCCTCTATACTCCCCTTCTTTGTTCTAACGGGGCGTCATAGCTGCTTCAAGTTAGCATAAATTTTCCCTGCAAGCATGAACTAATATGCCGAAGTTTGTTAAAGCAATTGTGTTTAGATCTAATTAGGCTGAAAGCAATTCCTGAATCTACACTAATGTCAATTTTTTTAACCCTCGCTGAAGGTGATAGTAGTGTGCTGTCATCGTTCCCTTAAAACGTGTTTGCCTTGAAAAGCTTGCTTAGACCTATCAGCCATCAGTCTCCGGGCTATTGCCCACCAGTATGATGTCGTACCCCTCAGTAAATACACATTAAAGTCGATTTTCTTTTCATCCAAAACTCCAAAAGCAACAAAAGCTTTTTCTATTTGCTCTATCCGTCTCTTTGCATCAAGTGAGTCATTAGGCTTAGGTTTGAACTCCCTAACCAACCTCACAAACCTGTCCAAGTTGATTGGCCCAGCCTGCCTATCATCATCCTTAGCCTGTACCTGCCTTTTCTATCTTCAGGCCTCAGCATTAACCTAGACGGCATGAACTGCTGCTGCTGTTGCTGTTGCTGAAAAACCCCAATCATTGCATTAACTACATCGAACAGATGTGCAGTGTCAGCCCGAGCTGGTTGCTGTAGGTGGTCTGAGAAGGTTGCCCCTCAGGAGCTGCACTCCTAGAGTTAGTCGAAAAACTGGGACTTGTACCTCGTTTTGGCATAGTTGAAGGAAACAAAACGAACATAGAAAAAGGCTGATAAATTAGATAAATAAGGATTTAGGTAAATAAAGCTTACATAATGAAAAATAAGGGAAAGGGTACTTTTAAAGACAAAGAGAAGAGCATAACATGCAACACCTAGTACTAAACTAGCCATAGGTATACATCTGGATTCAAACTTAGCCCATTGTCTACCTAATCGCGTTCCTTACTGACCCGAGGATTCATCACTTAATTATTTAAGTTGGTATTCGATTCGTTGCACTTTGTTAATATTTTATCTTTTTTATTGAAGTTGATTATTTACGTCGATTATAATTTATATTTAAAAGCACTTTGAATATAAAAAAATAGTCATAATGTTTCAAACAAAGGAGTGAAAATCTAGAGTTTCTATAAGTCACCTAAGATCTGTGGATTTCGCTATATAGGATTTCATGCGGTTCCAAGTGATTAGAAGATGAATTCTGGTTTCGAATGTTGGTAATCTATAGTTATCATGCGGTTTGTGAAGAAAATTCAAATGGTTTCGTTCGAAAATGGAATCAAAGTTACACCGGTTCAGTAACTTGAAAAATCAGGTAGTAGGCCTTCCATGATAGGCAAAGTCATGTATGTTTCAAGTTTGGTCTGTGGAAGATGAATAAGAAGGTTAAGCTTAAGGGACCAGAGAGTGTAGAGTTAGACATCTCATGTAACAGGGTACCATTTTCGATGCGAGAGCGTTTATTTTTTACAATTTCCGTTGTTTTTATTCATATTGGTCGTACAGATCCATGGATTCGTAATTAACATATCCACATTGCACGTCACATGATTCAATTAGGATTAGTGTTGGGGTTGCTCGTGTATACGAATGATGCTCAACAGTAATACAGATGGTGTAAAAAGAAAATGAAGAGGTGGAATGGCCGAACAAAACATTCTCAATAATCCTCATTATCCTTATGTGGTGAGGTAAATGAAATATGAGACTCCGATAATAAGGGATTCTCAATCCAAGTAATAGAGAATATAAGTAATTCTCTACATATAGCATAAAAAATCAACTGAATAATTAACAGAAGGAGTCGACATATAATTCTCCAGACACAAGTTGACTTTTTGAGTTTTGTATCCAGAAATAAGTTATATGGAGTTCCAAATTATTCCTTCGTCCTTCCTACCTGTCGGCTTGTTGGTACATGGAGATGTCAATCATACAAGTGATGGTTGGATCAGCAGTATAAGGCGCACGAGAGCAGCAGCCCTGAAGTTGCCTTAAAATAGACATACACAAGGCTTGTAGGGGAGAGAGAGAGAGAGAGAGAGAGAGAAAGAGAGAGATGGAGGATTCCTTTGCCATGAATGGTGGAGATGGACCCAACAGCTGCACCAACAACTCTAAATTCCAGGTTACATTTCTTATACTCGTTTATATGTACTTTAGGTATCGTGCCAAGTATTGTGATAGCATTTCACTGTAAGACTTGCACGAGCACTTAAAACTTCATCATGACGATGAGCAATTTAAAACAAATACAGGGGGCAAGGACTTGAACAGTCTAAGACATTGTTGTGTGAGAGTGTCCTTCAAAATCTCATAGCAACTCCGACTTATATTGCAACCACCAGAAGACGTGCATTTTCAATTGCCGACCTTGGATGCTCAGTAGGACCAAACACATTCTATAGCGTCCAAGTCATCCTCGAAGCTGCTAAAAACTCGAATATAACACTCTAGGCCCCTGAATTTCAAGTGTTCTTCAATGACCAGGTGACGAATGACTTCAACACTCTGTTCCAGGCCCTTCCCTCTAATTGCCCCTACACGGCAGCTGGTTCTCCGGGGTCATTCTATGGGAGGCTCTTTCTGACGGCATCAATCGACCTGACGTACTCTTCCTTCTCCATTCATTGGCTGAGTAAAGTCCCTGAAAGAAGTGAAAACGTCATACTCTCCAGCATGGAATAAAGGGAGAGTTACTTATGCAGGTGCGTCTGGGGAAGTCGTTGAAGCATATGTTTCTCAGTTTGAGAGGGACAGGGCTGCTTTCTTCCATGCAAGGTCCATGGAAATGGTGGACGATGCAATATTAGCACTCCTACTTCCATGCCGTCCTGAGGGAACACAACCTTCCGACTCCAGGGTAATTCAAGGCTTCGAGTGCTTGGGTTCTGTTCTCTTGGACATGGCTAAAGAGGTAAATCCTTTCTTCAGATTACCTTCCATTTTCACCCTTGAATGTATGATCATTCTGCATCTCATGCATTTGATTTAACCTATGGGATGAAATGATTCAACAACCCCCCTCCTTTTTTGCAGGGCTTAGTTGAGGAAGAGCTTATAGATTCATTCAACCTGCCAACTTTCATCCCGACTGCAGCTGAAGTGAAAAAGCTGGCTTTACGAAACAAATACTTCAGGGTTGAAAGATTGGAAAAGCTGTACTATGAGTTCAATGGAGCTACTCCGGAAGCCATTATTCTCTATAATAAACAACTTAGATCAATAACAGAATGCTCAGTAAGCAAACACTTCGGTCCATCAATAGCTGACCTGCTCTATGAGAGACTTCCCTTGAAGATCTCAGATTTCCATAAACCTTCCACTAATGCCGAGCAGCTATGTCATTTATTCGTCTGCATCAAGAAAATCGCAATCGACAAATAAAAATTAGAGGACCACAAGGAACTACATTGAGAAGTTGTGTTGAATTGAAAACTATAGAATTTAAATTGCAAGTTCCTTCCTTGGGTGTGCTCTTTCTACCACTTCAACTTCTATAACATCTTAATAACTCCACTCTACTCGAAGAATGCGCATGGATTTCATCGTAATGAAAGTTTTTTTCTTCTAATGCATTTTCCTGCATCCATCCCATATTTGCTCCACAGCTTTCTAGTGCCTTCTACAAGTATAATATGAGTAAGGTGTAAAGGAATTTAAATCAATTCACAAGTTAGTCTATGATTTAATTGATATATGCTTAAACAATTCAAATTGGTTATTTGAGATAAAGTTGTATATTTGACAATTCTTTACATATACATATGTACATACATATAAATATATATAGTATCAATGTCACGGTTTATACTTCAATTTTATTACTTTTTATAATTATAAATCTAAAGTTTTAACTTATCCAATTATACACTCAATTGAAGATTTAGTTTTTATGATCCATACTTTAATTAACTCTAATTTATACTGTTAATTCAATCGGCATGATCAGCCAACGAGGATAATCGCTTATTGGCCATGACCTTAGGGGGCTCGTGTGACTTCCGATAGGTGGTAGCCAACCATCCTTTACAAAACAGTGAATCATAACTCACTTAAAAAATGTAAGCTGTAAAACCTACTAACATCCGTTTGTGGCTGCCTATAACCCTACAGGGGTTGCATGAACTCTTTAAGATCATGGGTAGTTATCTCTTTGGCTGATCATGCCGACTGGCCTAACGATATGAATTGAAATTAATTGAAGTATAAACTGTGTCAACTAAATCTTCAATTAGGTATATAATTAAACAAGTTACATATGCATAATCTCAAAGAGTGACAAAATTAAAGCGAAAATCGTGATATTGCCCCTTTATACACATACACACATATAGAGAAAAATATGTAATCAATATTGAAAATATAAAAGATTTCATCTTTTTAGCCTTTAGTAGGAGCATTTTCTTACTTTAAGATAAATTTCATTATAATTGTCAAAAGAAGGCGAATTTTATAACACTAAAAAGAAAAACTTTCAACACCTAAATTACAATTTAGGATTTCTAAATCAAGAAGTAACCATAATCAACCATTTAATTTAATTTGTTTAAAAACCTAATAAGTTGATTCAATAAAAAGTTGATGTTCAATATATATATATATATAAGATGAAATGCCTCACAAACTAAATCAAAGCAAAAGAAACTTTTGTAAATTTTCCCATAGACTTTTTTTATACTTAAACATTTAAAATGCCCCCTCATTCTTATTATAACTCAAGGGCTTTCGCCAGTAAATCACTTTAAACTAATATTACAATTCATCTTAATCTATATGATGAAATAACTTTTAGTTATTAAATTTTATTATAGGCTCTTTACAATTTAACTTTTGAAATGCCAAATCTTATTAAAAATAAGTTTTTATAAAATTACTTTATGATAAGCGACAAACTTGTAAATCTTTTAAAGTGTTCTGGAAGATTTTTCCCTTTCCCTTGTTTAAAATTTTCTACCCTATCTCTTATTATGTTTCTTTCCCTTTCCTCCATCCTTCTTTTTTCCCTTAACGTATTTTGCCTAAGCTTGTGTCATTCTTGTAGATTATTGGAGTGAACGTTTCTTACCTTGTGATTCAGTGAATAATTCACGTGAATTTCTACCCAATCTTATTTTCCTTTTACAAAAGCTTGATCTTTGTTAAGAAGTGTTGTGGAATGTGATTCTTGAAGGAAAGAGAGGTTATGATCGTTCTTGTTTGTTGTTGGAGATGTGGATTGTTGGGAATGTTATTTTGGTTTGAGTGTAATTGTTAGAAGAAGTACTTTCTATTAGGGTTGGATTTAGGATCAAGGATGAAAGGAGTCTTATGTTGCAAATTTCCAAAAGTTGTAGACTTATAGTTGGCATTTAAATGCCTAGGGCATAGCATGGGGACACCAAGGTGTTTCTAACTCATAGAATATGAGTTTTATATGGCATCTAGATGTTGAGTACACTACCATTAGGACGCCATGCACCCTAAGTCCACAGAACATTGGTATCTTCTTTGTTTTTCCTTTTCCAAATCTATTTTCTATTCTTATTTGATTATTATATGTTATTAAACCAATTTCATCAATCAAAAATAATTTTAAACAACCTTTTTCATCAAGATTGATTCATGTTCTTCCTTAATGGATTAAGTTAAGAGGGAAATGATGGGGGTGTAAGTGAGGGTAGAGTTGCTCTATGATAAAGATTGGTTCTAAAACTCTAAGAGTATTATTATGTCAAGCTCTAGTATTTCATCCATTCTAGGTACAAGATACATATGTGATTACTTGTATATGTAGGATAATATCATACATATTATATGATATATTCGGCTTAATTAATTGAGTGTTATGTGCTTGGCTTTGGTTGATACCCTGGAAGGATTAATGTGTCAGCAAGGCACCTAATGATCTATGTGACATTGTCTTGAGTGAAGTCTCATATGGAAATGATTTAAGTAGATCTAGGTTGGTAAATTGGTTACTTAGATGTTGGGAAAGACCCAATATAGATTCTTCATAGTAAATATTTATATATACTAAGGTTGTGAGTACCCCTATATTGTTTTTCGAATTAAAATAAAGTTAATTAAATAAATGGTTGTTGCATTATCACATTTAGGACGTTTGTGTTCAGAATTGTTTGTATATATGCATATATGTGTTCTATTCTATACTAGGCATTAACTTACCCTTATGGACCCGTATCTTTTTCAACTACAGGTTAAGGTGTGGATGACAGTTTAAATGCTTATGAGAATTTAGGATACAAGTATTTCAATGAGGATATGGTAGATTATTATGTTGATGATAGCATTGGGTTCGTTTTGGTTGTATTGATTAAGATATGTGTAAGGAGATTGGATTTCCTTAGTTACATTATAGTTCTATTAGGCAGTTACGTTATCTGATAAGACTTATTTATGCACTTAAGGGAGTCATTTGAGACTTTAATTGTTGTTAGTTGAGTGTTTAGTTGTTTTTGGAGCAAGATGGTCAAAGCTATGGTTAACCTTATGTTAGGTTGTTCCGGTGATTATGGTAGTTTAGTTATGTTTCCATTAGTTTTTAGCTGGAGCATTATTGTACTTTAATGGATTGAGTTGGGCTTGCAAGGCCACTCTTTTATGTAGCATTATGAAAATTTAACGTTCAATGTTGGTAGATGCGTTTTTATATTGTGCATTAGACAGGTTTGTTGGTTTAGATGCCTTAGCATGTCATTACTTAGTAGTGACACATGACGGGTTATAGCCCCTAAGTTATGGGTTGGTACAACCAGTTGCTTAATGGACCTTGTTTGGATTTCTCTCCTAAAAATGCTTAAAATACATGTTATTTAATAATGTGAATATAGAACACATTATATTATGAAACTACCAAGACAAAACTTGAGAAGATGTTAATACATTGAACAAATCCCTCCCATTAAGGTTTAGATGACGTCTTAAAACCTTGCATATACTTGTCTTTTGTGTAAATATACGTATATATACCCTTACTATACCAAACCATATCTATACTTAGCCATTTATTTACATACTTTAGGTGGTTTAAAATCACAAAAAGAGCTTTGTTATTTCCTATTAAACTTATTACTAGTGATTTATCTATATGCTCATGGAGTCCGAATTTTAACCTTTCTTTGATTGTAATTTACATTAAATTTAGCACATTTAATACATGTTACTTGGTGAATATTAAGAAAAGTTTTAATAAACAATTGGTTTAGAGTTACCAAAAAAGCAAAGTTGGTAAAAAGAGTAGATTTTGTAGAGTGATTCTAATCTAACTATTGGTCCATGTCTAATGTTTTGCCCCAAAGTGATAGAGTTATAATAGTCTTGTCGTGTAAACCATGATAGGATAAAAGGTAATCTCATAATTACTATCATAGACTTAATTTATACAAGACGTCCATGATGAACCCACTTTAAAGTAAATAATTCATTAGAAAATACTATTAATTTATATGTAGAAGTCTTTAGAACAGATATTAAAACTCTAATAGTCTAGAAAATATTTACATAACTTAGCAACTTAAGCTAAGAAAATATTTACTTAGTTTGGTTCTCAAAGATAGAAGGTAAAAGTAGAAGCTTCAAAAAGTCCAGCAATTCTCTAGGTTAATGTCCTCACTTTCTAGAATCCAACAATGACAAACTTTAGAGTAGTTATAACATAGCATTTTAATTAGCACTTACAAAAAAATCTATAAGGATATGAGTAACTAATTGCTTAGTAAATAGGGATGGAAATATAAGACTATTTGACACACATAAATAGAATTATCAAACAATTAATTAAATGCAAATGCAACAATCAAATGCCATCGCATGACATTGTCTGGTTCGTTATGAGATTAAAGAAATTTCACCTACTCTAATGCAAGTTTCAAGAGTTTCAGTGCGTATGCAATAACTCACAACCAAACCCAAGCTTGTGCAATGAAGATATTAACCACCACCTTCACCCTTACCATGACCTTTTCTTCTGTTACTTAGTTGACTAAGGATGAAGAAGAGACCGTTTCAACTATTCCTTTCAAAGGAGTTGGTATTTGGTTAGAAAATTCTAATCCTTCCTTAATGGGTTGCAATGACTGTCTAGTTTAAAGTTTCAAGTCTACTATAGTTAAATCTAGTTTAAGGTGTCTAATCAATGTCATACAGTATAAACAATTGCAATCCACAATAGTAAATTAGAAATATACAACCAAGCATCAAAGACACATAAGCAGGCTATTTATAAGCATAACTAAGTATAATTTTAAACCTTCGAGTATTATAAAATAGTATTTTGAAATACAATAACATATTGATCCAAAACTTACTTAGACTTCTTCACTTGCTCACCAAGGTGCGACTTATGAAGCGCCTTCATCGCTAATCCCTATAATATAAATATCATTTTAGTATTCACACAATTACTTTATATAAACTTTATTTTGTAACTTAGATTATTATCTTTAGTTTAAGATTCTACTATACTAAGTTATCTAGGTTTGAGGTCTCTTATGCTTAGTCTTGGGATTCTAGGGTTAGATTTAAAAGCTTTACAACTCTTAAACAATAATTTTAATTAAAAGTTTATTTTCTCTTTCCTCATATTCATAACAAAGTGTAAATTAAGTTCGCCAGTCGGCCCTAAGCCAATGACATGTAGAGGGATATTGTAGAAAGAGGTGTGAAAGGTAGAACATGTGAACTCAAATTCTCATATTGCTTGTTTGACAACATTGCGATGTAGTATTGATTTTTTCTTATCTAGTTCATCATTTTGATCTTCTACATATTGATTTTAAGAAAATAATGACTTTTGCAAGAAGCTTGCTAATACTTCGAATGTTGCAAATAAGGAGGATGAGTCTTCTATCTATAGAATTTGTTCCCTAATCTCAACCATTAGATGATATTGAAATGGATAGCAAAGATTGACCACTGATAATGGTTGTTGGATTGATTCTTTATGGATGGTTGAGATTTAAGCCTCATTTTCTTATATAAACATAGGCTTTCAGCTTGACTTGGGTTAATTCAATCTAAAGTCTTCATAAAACTTTAAAAGGTTAAGCTTAACTCCCTTTTATAATATAAGTTGATCTTCTCCTAATATGAGCTTGAGGCTTATGAAAAGCTCTTGAGACTTACAGAAAGGCCCAATAAGGCTCTAAAGATCTTCTTTAGGTCTATTTCTTACCTACAAGAAATTAAGTGAATTTGTGGACAAATGATGTCCAACAATCCTTGTTTCAAGCCTATTAACATAGATATTCCTAAATCATCCAAAAAATGGGCTCACTTCCTTCATAGAAGAAGCTGTTTGATGCCATGTTAGAAAGCCTTCTACAAATTCATTCGATAAGTAAATATCAAAAGCATAAGGTAAATATTTAGCATTTCAAATTATAATATTACAAACATACAACAAATATTCTACGAGATATTTTATTAGGGGTGAGCATATAACTCTATTGTATACCCACCAAACCCTACTTCATTAGATAGGTTTCAGATAGGTAATAAAGAAGAGGGTTGATAGGCCCTCAATTGCCAATATTTTATATAATGATTTTTAATGATTTTCCTTTGAATTTTGAGAAAATGGTACTTAATTGAGTAAAATCTTATTTTCTAGGTTTTAAAATGATCTATAAAAGAAAACTTAGAACCTAAAATGAGGAAGTTTTGAAGATTAACATGACCAAATGACACAATTGTGTAGTTTCCAGTGATGATCTTAAGCAAAAATGAAACATGATCAATGGAGGATGCAACCATGCCCTAAGTCCTGTTAAGTTATCTATAAAGATATAGTGTATCAAAACGATACGACCAAGTGACATGATCGTGTCATTGGCTGTGATGTCTTAATTTTGCATCTCTTATTTAAGGCTTCTTTAGGGATTTTTGCGAGAATTTTTTGACACAACTTTTTGAGAGACTTAAAGGGCTAAACACTCATGAGAGTAAAGTGCTTCAATGCTTTAAGATTCAAGACCTTTTCATAGCTTTCATGGCTTATTCTTTTATTTTGCTTTTAGATCTTGTTAAAGATTATTACTTTATCATGAGTAACGAGTAGATTTATTGTATCTAGCTTTTGTGAAACCTAGACTTATCATGTGAAATTGGTTTTCATTAGATTTAATGAAGATCTTTAATTTTCTTGATTCAATTATACGTGTTTGCGTGCTTTAGATTTATATTTCCGCAGGTGTTAATTTAAAAATATGATATTGTGTAGGAGAACCAAGAGATTTCTTCTATGATTAGATCTATACATAATTGATGAGGGTTCTTGTAAGTTTAGAAATAAATTATGAAATCTTCGTAGATCTTTAACGTTATCTTTAAGAGAATTCATTGTGCTTTAATGTAATCCTAAGTTATGTTATTGAGAAGAGGTTCTAATAGGTGATCTTAAGATTAGGGTTAATAGATTTGAGAAAGTTATTAGCTTTAACAGAGAATTATCATGGTCAAGAAAAATAAAGATTGAATTAGATTATCTTTCGTGAAAGTCACATGTAAGTCTAAGGGAAATAAAGATCTAGGTACTCTATCGAATCTTGAATTACATTATAAATTGATTGCTTGTTTAGTTTTTGAATTAGTTATGAGGCTACAATTTTAGTTAAAATATTTAAGTTTCTTGAATTTAATTTTGCCGGTTAGATAATATAGAACTAGTTAGTATTAGTACTCATAATCTATGTGGGATGACATCTGTTCTTTGAACTATATTACTAAAACGATAGGTTGGCTTGCTGATATTTTCATACATCAAGGGTAAAAAAGACTTATTATATAACTTGTTCCTACAAGATTAAGATACAAGTATGAATTCGAGTACACCACATCTACCTTAAATCCTATACTCTAAAGTATATAGTGTATAAGTTTTAGAGTACCATATACCTATCTTATATTAATAATTAATAATTGAATAATATTAATAAATAAAAAAATTAATTATATTGCATTTTTTTCAACCTTAAAAAAAGTAATAACAAAAGCATAGCCCATATTAAAAGCCTAAGATTACATGCTAGTTGTGTTTGCGATTTAGACTCTCTCTCTCTCTCTTTAGAGTAGAGGGGAAGGGGGATAGGGGGTTTAGAAACCTCTCTCTTCTTTTACTTCTCATTTTTTCACCTCCCTTTCCCTATTTTACTAGCACTAGTTTAGAAGGTCTTAAAGACATTTTAATTCTTAACTTATTTACACAATTAGAAAGGTTATGCTATTTAACTTCTTATACATACAGACTATGTGTAATAATTTATTTGTGCCATAAATTCTCATTTCTTTCAAATTATTATTAGCCAATGCAATTTGATATTTTATGCATTTATTCCATTGTTCTTAGAAAGAATATGTACATACATATACATATGTGTATGTATGTGCATGTGTATGCGTGTATGCTTGTATGTTCCAAAGGATATAGGATATGGGGTGATTCTAAGGTACCAGAATGTAGATGCTATCTACAACACTTTTGGATTAGCATAATACCAAATGGAGAACTCATAGGAAATCAGACTCCGAGTCAGATAATGAACCAGTAAGTGTAGGATTAGCTTCTGATTGCATGATGCTTGGTTTGCCTTTGAGGGGTCCTTTAAAGATAGAAGATGTGAAAAATGTGTGAATGATGTGACTAGATTTAGTTTTTCAATAGTTGAATAAGAAAAATTGTTCCCTTTATTTTTGATAAATATAAAGAAAATTTGACGCAATCAACTTACTTATTACCCATTATTTTAGATCTAGTGAAACAATTAAACCCATATATCATATTTTTATTTCAAGTCATCATTTGATTCATTACATTTCATTAATATTTTATGTTTTTGTTGAAATTGGTTATAGTTACATTGTTATAATTTACATATGAAAAGAACATCGACTTTCAAGTTGAATATCAAATTAGTGTAGAGAGAAAATTCATAGACTTTACAAGGTACCTAAGACTATAGATTTTGTAGTGAAGGTTTTCAATGTGGTTCCAAGTGACCTAGGTACAAGTCCAAAGGGGAGCCTATTGATTACAAGGTACCTTGCAAAGATTTATGCCACCTATTGATCCTAGTAGACAATGTACCCACAATGCGTATGCTTAAAAAAATTCAATTAAACGAAATAATTTTAAGAGAGTATAAGATAATATTATTAATCATACTATATCTGACTCTTCACTAACTTAGAAGAAATAATAAAAAAAAATTGATTAAGAGTTATACCATAAAAAATAAAAAATATAATGTAATTATAGTAAACCTAGAAACTTGAAATGCAAAAAAGAAAGAAGGAAAAAGGAAAACCATATATTAGGTTCAAATAAAAAACATGCATCGAAAATAAAATTAAAAGTTACTACATTATTTTGTAAAATGGGGGATGAAATGAAAACGTAAATGATGGGGAGTAGAAAGTTATTAATTATAGTCCATATAAAATGTGGAATGACTTACTAATGGAATACTGGGTAATTATAAATAATTTATTCATTTGATAAATGTAATTGAATTGTTTAAATATAAAACATCAAACTAAGTGGGGCTTTAGCAATATAGATTAATTACTATTAACTATTTTATCTTGCGAAACCAAACAACACTGGGCACATAGCTTTTTCATATTAAATCTTTTTAAATAGCTTCTTAGAACCACATTCTCTACTTGGATGGGAGTATTAATTTGACATAAGAACCTTTGCAACAGTAAAAACAAAAAGAAAAAAGATATCAACTATAAAAGGAAAAAAAAAGTTCAAACAAATACTCTATTAAATTTTTTATCAATGGTAATTATAAATCTTTATTTTGATCTTAAATTGTTAAAAAGAAAATTATTGATCCATTCTTACAATGAATTGATAAATTATTGTAAGTCTTACGATTGGACGTTCTGAATTCGATATGTAAAATTTAGGATGGTCTTAAAAGTTGTCCAATTAAGCTTGAATTTTATGATTAAGCTAGGATTATTGGTAGAAGTGATCTTGTAAGTTTGGATTTAGGAAAATAATATAATAAAATAATAAAATAGTATACTATTAAGTTATATGTAAATTATCCGTTATTTATTGGAAATGTGTAAAATGAGTTTTAATAATTAACGGGATGCTAGAGATTAAACATATGCATACTAAAAATAAAAAAATAATATCTTAGAGTATTTATTAATATCACATATGAATTTACATATGGGTAAAAATACCTAAAATACCTAATATATATTAAAATATAATAAAATTTAAAAAAATTCGAAAAATAGGTATAAGTTGGGAATATATTATAATAGGGCATAGCAATATAGGATAGTGGGTTATGCACTTTTAGTTAGGTAATTAACATACAAAGGACACTAAACATATAAGATTAGGGACACTTGACACTCCTAAATTTTGGTGACTGATCCAACAATTCCCTATAAATTTAGAAACTTACTTCTATAATCCACTTTAGACATTGTAGGATTCGGTAAAAATAGAGAGAGCATAAGAAAGCTTAAGATAGTATTTTAGAAAGAAGTTGCAAAAATTAGGTGCAATTGGGCTAAACCGGAGAACACCTATTAAGCGAACACCTGGGAGCGAGAGATCACCACCACTGGATAGCCACCCAATGCATCTTACTGCTAATGAATTCCCCATCGCTAGTAGTGGCCAGAGCATCCAATGTTGGTGAGTGGTCTAATTTTATTCAATTTTGCTAAATGTTCTAAAAATAGTAAACTATACCTAAAAATTATGGAAAATTTAATTCTAACATATTTTTGTATGTAGTTTTAGGGAAAAATATTGTTTTATTTAAATTGTGTCCCAAAATATATCACCCTTAGCATATTGACTAAATCGAATTGATTTCGCTTTTATTTTCAAAAACCCAATTAATGTTGTTTCGGCTCTAAAATTTTCCTGTAAAACACCTATTATAAATATTAAATTATTGTAAAAATTTTTTCATACAAACTATTTTTCATAATTTTATTTGAATTTTTTACCCAAAAATCTTATTAAAATGGCTATTTATCAACCTATATTTAGTAAATTTTCAAGCTATTGACTCTGATTTTGATTTGGGGAGAATTTTGAAGTCTTACGGTGTTGAATGATGTTAATAGATAAATTTTGTCATGTTAGGAGTATTGGGTTCACATGTTATGAATTGGGAGTTGATATATGTGTATTATATAAGGTTATAAAGTATGGGAGTCATGGAGTTGACTTGAAATTAAAATAGAACTAGGCTATATGAAGGGTTTTAAATTTGATTATGAATCAAACTTAGGGGTAGTATGCTAAAATGTGCATTATACTCGAATTAGAAGCTCATTCATAAACAGGGTTAATAAAAGTGCACTAAGAAGTTAATTAGAACCTAAATCAAGGACTAGAATCAACCAAATTAGAGATTGTTAGGTTCTATAGAAAGAGTTATTGGGTGTATCTAGGAATCATAAGTGTAATTAGGAGCTAAATTAGAACTTGATTCAAAGGCAAAATCAAAATCAAGGCTAGTAAAAGTATAATAGGGAGTCAGCTAGAACCTAAACTTGAACCAGAAGTTACATTCACTTAAATAAACTATAGGAAATAGGTTAGAAGGCATTTATAAGAATTAAGGATAATTAGAAATTAAACTAAAACCTGATTTAGAAACTGAATCAAAAGCAAATTCAAAACCTAACTAAATACGATAAGTAATTACAAGAGACTTAAATCTAAATAACTAAATGTAGAAATACCTTAAACTGAGAATAATAATTTATAATACAAAATCAAGCCTATATACATAATTTGTATGAATAATGAAATCATAGTTATGTTATAGGGATGAGTGATAACACTGCAAGACTGCAATGTAAAATTATACCTTAATGAGCAAGTGCAAATATCTAAGTAAGTTTGGGATCATTACATTACTGTATTTCGGAATATTGTATCATAGTACTTAGAGGCTGAAGATTGTGCTTGTACATAGTATGGATGTGCGCATACTTGTATGTGCTGCTAAAGTGTTGTTCTAGAATGTGATTGATTGTATTGTGCAATATTGAGTGATTACCTTAAATGGACATAACTATATTGGACTTACAACCATAATTTGGTCATGCATTGTAACCTCTTAAGGAACATTTAGGGTTCTTTGATCAAATATTGATCTCTTCAATATGGATAGCACTGTAGCATAATGGTCCTTTCTTTATCATTAGTCAAACTAAGTGATAGGAGAGGAGGTTATGGTAAGAGTAAAGGTAATGATTTGAAGGTAGTCACAAGAGGAACGATGTCTCTATTACACAAGCTTGGGTTTGGTTATGAGCTGCTGCATTTGTGCTAAAACTCCTTAACCCAAATTAGAGCGGGTGAAATTCTTCTAATTTCACAATGGGCCGAACAACGTTGTGTAATGACATTTGTTTATTGCATTACATTAGTTAACTACTTGATAACCCTTCTTGTGCTTAAGTATAGTCTTTTGTCTTCATCTTTACTTACTAAGCAGTTGTTTGCTCATGTCTCTATAGATTTTTTTTTGTAGGCATTAATTAGAATGCTGCCTTATAACTACCCACTACCCTGAGGTTAGTCATTGTTGGGTTATGGGGTGTGAGGTCTTAAATGGAGAAACTACTAGACTTTTGAAGCTGTTGCTTTTATCTTTTGGGTCCATTGTAAATACAGGAATGTAAATATTACTTGAACTATTGAAGCTTAATGTCAACTTAAAGACTTCCATGTGTAAAATAATGATATGCTCTTATAAACTATCTACTTTAAAGTGAGTCAATCATGAATGCTTTGTGTAAATCAAGCCTACGATAGCAACTTTGAGGTTAGCTTCTATCTTAGATTAGTTTACATGGCGAGATTGTTATGATTTTACCACTTTAGGGCGTGATAGTTCTAGATTAGTATCAAGGTGTAATTCTAGTGAACATGCTTTGTTATGTCATAATTAAAAGCAAGTAGATGTTTTAGGAATACATTGAGAGTAGGTAGTAATTAATAGGCAATAAAAGATTATATTATGAATTATGCTGCAAAAGCGATTATAATACTTAGTTATAATATTCCTAATCTAACCATAGGGTTGCTATAGTAAATTGATAGTTAGTTGGCTTTGTTTTAGATGGAATGGAGAAGAGTCTCCAATTTAGTATCAGGTTAAGATGTAGAGATTGTTGTTAGAAATGCTTGACTGGAATATGTTCAAAACTATGGATGAAATCATAGATAAGTTTGTTGATAAGATGTGTTATAGTTAGCAAGATGTGTAAGGATCAATGGAAGCTAATCTAGGTCCCTGGTATAATAAATATATGGCAATAGCTACATTTGAGCAAAAGTGGTTAGAAAGTGAAGGGATTATGGCTTTAATGATGCCAATAAGGTATTTTCCAGTAAGATTAGAAGAAGAGAGACCTTATCCTGCTAGTATTACCCATATTCCAGCTGATGTGCCTTATATTCCCAAGCATTATTCTCCAAGAGTCATTGATTGGTTTTCATGTTTCCCTGGACCAATTGAAGTAGGTATAGAGATACCCTTAGCACCAAATGAGCCATATCCTAAACCTATGATACTTGAATCACCACCACAAGAAAACCAACAACCTATATGTCCTTAAGATGGTGCTCAGTCAGGTGTATAGAGTAACCATGAGTTAGAGGAAGGTAATGTGGAGGATGAACCATAAGAAGAGAATCTAGAAGAAAAACCTGAGGAGGAAGAATGGGAAGTTAGTAATGAGGGTGATCCTAGTATAGACATGCAAGCTATGATAACCCAGGCCATAGCTAATGCTCATATGAATAATATAGTAGGACATGGTGTAGGTGAGCCATCAGAAGTTGATTTAGAGGAGGAATCAGAACCTATATCAAAGGCACATTCATAACTTAATCCAAAACCTGATCCTAGGCAAAATGTGAGTACAACACCAAAGGTAAATGTTAATAATGATATTGAAGAGTTTGATGGCGATAAGGTGTATGAAGTAATTATTATTCCTAATAGTTTTAAGTTGGTATAGTTAGGTACTGAATCTACAAGTGAAGAGGAGGATAACACAACAGGCAGGCATATGGAATGAGTACCTTTAGAGCAAGAGGCTGCGATGGATAGTTCTAACAATGAAGAACTCTAAATGGTTGACTTTGTTTTACTGGACTCTTAAGGATGATCTTGTGACACTTTTGACTAAACTTGATGTAAATAGTGATCTTTTAATGTAATTTTGTAGTTTCTGATCATGTATAGATATTGTAAATAGTCTAGGTAGTTAAGTTAAATGTATCCCGATGATTAGTATGTAAATCTTTTGTAATGTACAGTTGTAAATATTGAGTCTATACAATTAATGTAAACAGTAGTGTGTTTAAGTTGTAAATCGTATGCATGTAATTAAAAGTTTATTGAGTTTGTAAATTTTGATTCCTGGAGTTTGTAAGTTAATGTAATGATGTAAGCAAGTATCATGTGAATAGTGAAAATTATGTGTATCATGTATGTTATATAGAACGCTATTATTATAATACAAGTATAAGTCTCAGGGATTCGACAATTCATGAAATGTTTACAGTAACAAAATTAAGACTTCAGGTGAACTCATGAATGAATATGTATTTAGGTTTTGTAAGTTATAAATATTGAATAAGTAATGATTGAAACTAGAAGTGGAAGTCACAATGGAAGCACTAAGGGAAATCAGGATCCTCCATAACAAGCTCCATCCCTACTAAGGGAGCAACTTAGGCAAGATATGCCTCTACTTACACCTTCACCTCCACTTATACCTTCACCTCCACAAGAAGCTATTCCCATTGGATGGTTGCTTGCTAGTATGTATACAATGATAAGACAGTAGGGAACGTTGATTCGATATCTTGTTATTGGAGGCAATGCGGGTAATAAGAGGCCTCAAGAGGTTGAACAAAGAATAGATCGGCCTCAAGAAGTAGGTAAGCTTCCCGAGTTCATAAAAAGCAAATTAGTACTTTGAAGGGGAAATAGGTAAACCAGCCTTAGTTGATGATTGATTGGCCTAAGTAGAAAGGAGTCATGAGGCTTTTAGAATCCTAGAGTCCCAAAAGCTAGCATATGGTACTTTTATGTTGAAATTGGCTACTCGAGTCTAATAGGACTTTAGAGCAAGATGATTGGGAGATAACATAACTTGCCAAAAGTTTGAGGAATTCAAGAGACAATACTTTCCTTATAGTGTTTAGAATAAGATGGTATAAGATTTGTTTAAGCTAAAGAAAAAGAGTATAAGTGTTACCCAATATGAAACTGAGTTTAATTGATTGTTGCAATATGCACTCGATTCTTATCAGGATAACCCTAAGCTAAAGAAGGAATTGTTTCTCACTGGGTTTAATCCTACTATGTGCTATAAATTAGAGGATTATGGTTTCACCACCTATGATGAAGTGGTGGACAAAGGATAACAATTGGAATCATTTGAGGATGCAGGCTTAATGAAGCCAAAAGATTGATAAGGGTTTCCAATCAATCCCATCATGTAAGAGGTCATAACTAGGAGCTATTAATAGTTCTAGGTAGAAAAAGAAGAAGCTTGTACCTTTAGCTAGTAGCCTTGCACAATCAATACATGGCTTAAGTTTCTATGATAAGGACGACAATGTCAAATATTGGAAATGCGAAGCCAACCATTTCCTTAGATGGTGTGCTTACTTGAAAGGAAAGCGCTTCATATGTGGTGATGTGAATCATATGCTTCATGCTTGTCCAAGGATGAAATTGGTTAAGTGCAATAAATGTGGTAGAAATGGGCACTTCTCTAGATTTTGTCCACAATCTAGGCAAGGAGATGGAGGAGCCAGAAGTTTTGGCAATAACACTGTGTCTACCCATATCTTTACTATAGAGGATGTAGATGATGATGAGGAAGAGTTTATGGATTGGATAGAGGAGTCTTATCATGATGATTTTAAGGAAATGATGGGAGCTGAAGAGGAAACTAACTAAGAGCATGTAATAGGTATGTACTTAGATTACTTACTTAGGTAATCAATAAAGTTTAAGTTAAATTAAAATACTTAGGTTATAGTATCTATGAATGCAAAGCTAGTTGGTAATCATAGTATTAGTATATTTCAAGAAATATCCTTATTAATGGACAACCTACATATGCATTATTTAATATTGGTGTGTCTTACTCTTTTGCTAGTTAGAAGTTTGTAGATGAGAAAAGAATTAGTGTAATTGAAATTAATACTACTTATAGAGCTAAAATACCCACTGGAGGAGAGTAATGACTTGAAAAGTTGTGGATAGTGGTTGAATGAAAATTCAAGAAAAAGAGTATCCTATTAGTCTTATAGTATTACCTTTACAAGGCTACGATGTGATTGTTGGAATAGATTGATTGTTTAAGTATAAAGAAAATATGGAATGTAGGAGTAAAACCATCACTTTAAATGATGGAGAAGTAGTGTTCCAAGGAAAAGGTAGTCAGTGTAAAATGAGATTAGCTGTTATTGAGATATGTAAGGAATTAGAGGAAGTGAGAAGAGAAGAGAGTGACTAGAAGTTTCGTTGGGTATTTGCAATTGAAGGAAAGAAAGAGGAGCCAAAAGTGTATGATATACCAATTGTATGTAAGTTTTCGAATGTGTTTCTCGAAGACTTGCTAGGTTTAGCTCCACATCAAGAACTAGACCTCATTATTGAGTTAGTCCTTGGAACTAAACCTATTTCTAAAGCTCCATATCGGATGTCACCAATAGAACTCTAGAAGTTAAAGAAACAACTTTAGGAACTATTAGACAAAAGATTTATCCATCTCAGTGTATTACTCTAGGGAGCACCTATACTGTTTGTAAAGAGACAGGATGGTATTATGAGGTTGTGCATAGACTATAGGGAGATAAACAAGGTCATTATTAAGAACAAGTATCCTTTACCTCAGATTGATAATCTATTTGATTAGTTGCAAGGTACAACTGTGTTTTCTTGAATTGATTTAAGGTCATGATACCATCACTTGCGAGTTAAGTCAAAAGATGTGCCCAAGATTGTATTTAGGACTCGATATGGCCATTACAAATTCTTTGTGATGCCTTTTAGGTTAACCAATGCACCAGTTGTATTTATAGATTTGATGAATCGTATATATCAACCATATTTGGATAAATTTGTGGTAGTATTTATCGATAATATTTTGATCTATTCTAAAACTAAGAAAGAACATGCTAAACATTTGTGGTTGTCATTGCAAAAGTTAAGGGAAAATAAGTTGTATGCTAAGTTAAGCAAATATAATTTTTGGTTAAACAAAATTTCTTTTCCAGGTCATATTGTATTTGGTGAGGGAATTCTTGTAAACCTTAGAAAAGTTAAAGTAGTAATTGAATGGAAGCAACTGATAACTATTTTAGAGGTGTAAATTTTCTTAGGCATGGCTAGATAATATAGGCGGTTTATAAAAGATTTCTTTAAGATTGCAGATTCGATTGACTCAAAAGGATGTTAAATTCGAATAGAGTAAGGAATGTGAACAGAGTTTTCAAGAACTAAACAAATGATTGGTTATAGCACCGATATTGACACTACCAGATCCAGATAAGCCATATAGTGTTTATAGAGATACTTCTAAAAATATATTAGGTTTTGTGTTGATGTAAGATGAGAAAGTTATTGCTTATTCAAGATAGTTAAAGCCACATGAAAAGAATTACCCTACTCATGACTTGGAATTGGCTATTGTAGTGTTTGCTTTAAAGATTTGAAGACATTATCTATATAGATAACAATGTGAAATATATACTAATCATAAGAGTTTGAAATATTTCGTTACCCAAAAAGAGTTGAATTTAAGCCAAAGACGATGGTTAAAGCTGATTAAAGATTATGACTCGAATATAAATTATCATCTTAGAAAAATGAATCTTGTTGTTGATGGCTTAACTGTAAGAATTATGAAGAGGTTACATTTTTTATAACTACACAAGTTAAGTTGATATGAGAATTTGACTGAATGGAGATTGGATTTTATTGGAGTAAACCTAATAGTCAACTGATGAATTTGGCTATGTAGCCTACTCTATTGAGAGAATTAAGTAGCAACAAGAGGAAGATAAGAATTTAAAGGAAATAAAAGAGAATTTGAACAGGAAAAGTATGTCTAATTATAAAGTTGATGAAAAAGGTATAGGGATTTAAGGGAAGGATTTGTGTACCTTAAAACCTTGAATTAAGAAGGGAAATCTTAGATGAAGTACATATTATGGGTTATATGTTACATCCAGGAGGAAATAAGATGTATCATGATTTAAGATCCATGTTTTCATGAAGTGAAATGAAAAGAAATGTGGTCTGATACATGGCAGAATGTACTACATATCAATAAGCTAAAGTAGAACATCAAAGGCTTGGTGGTCAATTGTAACCTTTAGAGATACTGAAGTGGGAATAGGATCATATTACAATGGACTTTGTTGTGTCACTTCCCAAGACAAAAGTAGGCTATGATTTGACATGGGTAATTGTTGATAGGTTAACAAAGTGTACACATTTCCTGCCTTATTGGATAGGAGATTCAATGGAAAAGTTAGCTAGATTATATATTCAAGAGATAATAAGGTCACATGGTGTACCTGAAAGCATTGTTTATGATCGAGATAATTGGTTTGTATCCAAATTTTAAGAAAGTTTACATAAAGCAGTGGGCACCAAAGTACAATTTGGTATAGCATATCATATACAGATTGACGGACAATCAAAACAAACGATTCAAACTTTAGAAGATATGCTGCAAGCTTGCATACTGGATTTTGGTGGTGACTAGGACAAGTGCTTACCACTAATAGAGTTTGCTTATAATAATAGTTATCAAGAAACTATATAGATGACATCTGACAAATGTTTATATGGAAGGAAATGTAGATCACCACTATATTAGGATAGTGAAGAGTATGTAATGATTAGACCATATATGATTAACCAAATGAATGAGAAAGTCCAAGTTATTCGATAACGAATGAAAGAGGCTTAAGATTGATATAAAAATTGGGCATATTTGAAGAGAACCATTGGAGTTTGAAGTTGGAGACCATGTTTTTGTTAAGATAAGCCTATTGAAGGGATTTAGACAATTTCAGTCAAAAGAGAAGTTGAGTCATCGGTATATTGGTCCATTTGAAGTATTGGAACGAATAGGAAATGTGTCTTATAGATTACCTTTGCCCCCAAGCTTATCGAGTTATCATGACATATTTTCACGTCTTAATGTTAAGAAAGTTCGTTAAAAATCTGAATGCAGTAGTAGATATAAAGCTGGTGGAATTGAAGAAGAATTTTAAAATTGAAAAGTTACTTGTAAAGAGAATGGGTAATTGACTTGATAAGTTAAGAAATTAAGATGTTGAATATGTAAAGGTACAGTTAGGTAAAGGACTAGATCTAGAAGCTACTTCAGAACCGTAGATGATAATGATGGAACAAGATCTATGGCTCTTTTGAAGATTAGGTTAGTAAAGGATTATAAGATGTAATATAGTTGTTGAATAAGAAGTAGGTATACAAAAATTTTGAGGACAAAACTTTTCAAGAGGGGGGGAGGGGTAGAAATGTAAGTCCAAAAATCAGATGTTTCGAATTTGATATGTAAAATTTAAGACTATTGCAAAAGTTGTTCAATTAAGCCCGAATTTTATGACCAAGCTAAGATTATTAGTAGAAGTGATACCATAAGTTTAGATTTAGGAAAATAACATAATAAAATATTATATTATTAAGTTATATGTAAATTATTTGTTATTTATTAGAAACACATAAAATGAGATATGATAATTAACGGGACACTAAAGATAAAATATGTGTACACTAAAAATCACAAAATAACTTAAATAATATCTTGAAGTATTTATTTGTATTATATAAGAATTTATGTATGGGTAAAAATATCTAAAATTAACTAAAATACCTAATATATATATATATTAAAATATACTAAATAAATATAAGGAAATTAATAAAAATTTGGAAAACAAGTAACAATCGAGAATGGACTATAATAATGTGTGGCAATTTAGGATAATGGGTTGTGCACTTTTACTTTGGTAATTAACACACAAAGGAGACTAAACATATAAGATTAGGGACACTTAACACTTCCAAATTTTGGCAATCGACCTAGCAATTCCTTGTAAATTCAATAACTTACTTTTATAATTCACTTTAGGCATCGTAGGATTCTGTAAAAATAGAGAGAGGGTAAGAAAGCTCAAGATAGTATTTTAGAAAGAATTTGCAAAAATTAGGCAAACACCTGGGAGCAAGAGGTTACTACCATTAGATAACCACTCCAATACGCCTTGCTATCGACAAAGTCCCCACTACTAGTGGTAGCCAGAGCATCCAAAGCTAGTAGGTAGTCCAATTTTATCCAATTTGCTAAAAATAGTAAATTATACCTAAAAATTACGGAAAAATTTATTCTGGCATTTTTTTTAATGTAGTTTTAGGAAAAATTATTGTTTTGTTTAAATTGAGTCATGAAGTATATCACCTTTAACAAATGGACTAAACTGAGCCGATTTTGCTTTTATTTTAGAAAACCCAATTGATGTTGTTTTAACTTCAAAATTTTCCTATGAGACATCTATTATGAATATTAGATTACTATAAATAGTTTTCCATGTAAACTATTTTTAATAATTTTATTTGAATTTTTGACCCAAAAATCCTATTAAAATAGCTACTTATCAACCTATATTTAGTAACTTTTTAAGCTATTGATTTGGATTCTGATTTAGGGATAATTCTGATGTCTTATGGTGTTGAATGATGTTAATAGATAAATTTTATGGTGTTGGGAGTATTGGGATCACATGTTGTGAATTGGGAGTTGGTATATTTGTATTATATAAGGTCATGAAGTATAGGAGTCAAGTGGAGTTGACTTGAAATTAAAATATAACTAAGTTGTATGACGGGTTTTAAATTTGATTGTGAATCAAACTTAAGAGTAGTATGCTAAAATGTGGATTATACCCAAATCAAAAAGCTCATTCAGAAGCAAATTCAAAATCAAGGTTAACAAAAATGTACTAAGAAGTTGATCAAAACCTGAATTAGGGACTACAATCAACCAAGTTAGAGGTTGTTAGGTTTTATAGAATGAGTTATTGGATGTATTTAGGAATCATAAGTAAAGTGTAATTAAGAGCTAAATTAGAATCAAGGCTAGTAGAAGTATAATAGGGAGTCAATGAGAACCTAAACCAGAGGTTACATTCACTTAAATAAACTATAGGAAATAGGTCAGAAGGAATTTCTAAGAATTCAAAATGAAGGGTAATTAGAAGTTGAACATAACCTGATTTAGAGACTGAATCAGAACCTAATTGAACACGAGAAATAACTACAAGAGTCTTAAATCTAAATAACTTAATGTAGTAATTGTCATGCCCCCAAATCAAAAAGTCGTAACAACCCCATTGTATAAACCAATCTAAGCTAAAAGCCAGCCACTTTAGCCGCTAACGTAAGTATATTTTACACTAAGCCTTTATTGCTCTATAGTTTTGAGTCATCCAATTTAGTATCTGTTTGGTATTGATCTATGGTGCAATTTTCTTAAATAGCTTTTAGAAGTGTTTTTGCGGTATAAAAGCTTGAAAAGAAATTAAGTTTTATAAATAATTTCAGAAAAACAACATAATATGGATTTATAATTGTCTACAGGTTTACAGAACATAATATAGGTATCAATAATTGAAAACTAGAGGGTTACCTAAAGAGACGCTATTGGTTTTTCTAAAGGTTAGTAAAGTCGGTAAACAAAATAAGAATCTAATTAATTGGTCTCGAATCTCACTCTCTGATCCCGTTCTCTACACTTTTGGTACTTAGAGTAGTACTAGAGTATCTATTGGAAAACCTATAAAACAACTATAAGGGATTGAGAGACAACTTGCTTAGTAAGTGGGATGGAGATAATAGTACACATTTAACACAAAGTAACCAAGGTTTTTAGGCAAGTTTAATTAGATGCAATGTATGTTCAAGCACATGCCGTCACATGATGTTAACCCATTGTCACGAGATTAGAGAAATTGTGTTAGCTCTAATTTGGGTTTTGGGGAGTTTAACACTGCGCACTTAGAATCGGTTACTAAACTGGGGCTTATGAAATGAAAAATACCCTCTACCCTAGACTACCTTCGAATCACAGATCCCAACCTAGCCGCAACCACATCTCCTATCAGTTAGTTTGACTTAGGGTTGGGAGGGGACCATTTCTACGATCCTCAGCGAAGAGTCCGTATTTGGCCTGAGTCTCTTAGTCGTTTTTCCCTAGTAGGTTATGATGCAGGTCTGATTAATAGTTAAGTTTGCGTTAGATTGCTTTTTGGGTGATCAAGTAATTTCAAATAATCCAAAGCATATAATATCATGAAACAATTAACACATAAATCCAACACTTAAAAAAGCACAACAATATTCAAACACACACGCTACATACGCATAGGTAACTAACTTACAATCACAATTAAGACATATACTAAGGTCTCCAAATATTCTTAAAAATACTTTAAAGTGCGGTGAAACACTGATCCTATTTACTTGGACATGTGACACTCTATACATGTACATATAGGTCTCGTCCGCTTCAGTTTTCCCTTAAATATGTAATGCAACCACTTTGGTATTATTAAATATAAAGTAAATGAGTTCATTTTAATAATTTAAGTATTGCTAGAACTTATCCTTAGTGAGTGATGTAAATTTTGTATTGATTTCCAACTTGTTATTGAAATCTCTAAACAAGCTTCTGAAAACTCACTTATTATCGAATTTCGGTCTTCGAACCTTCTGATGAAGTTTGTGAGATTATCCCAATTGTGCTCCTTACTTTAATCAATTCTCTAAACTAACCTCTAAAATTACTCTCCTTTAAGAATTTTACACCAATCAAACCTCAAGTCAAATCTTGAAGCTATTCCAACCAAATTTTCCTTATCAAATACTTCCCAAACAAGTCTATGATGGGGGATATAGTTAAGTGTCTATTACTATTCAACCTTCTGATCTAATCTTTGAATTAAAGAATTAAATTCTCCTCTTCACTGACCAACTCTCTGAAGATGCCTCTGAGGTAATTTCATCCTAGCTTTTTAAATCAGCCAACCCTTTAGTCAAGTCTTTGAACTCAATACGATTATCCTTCTTTTACCAAACAAGTCCTTTACATGAGGCTCCAACATAATTTGAGTTAAAATCTTTTTATCCACCAACCTTCTAAACATATCTCTATAGTCATCGCAACCATGATTCCTTTACTAAATAGTTTCTCAAGCAAGGCTTTAATAAGGTTATAATTACGATCATTTTACCATCTATCCTTTTAATCAAGTATCTAAACAAAAAATTTAGTCCCCTTTTTACTAGTTTAACTATCTAAAGAACTCTTTGAATAGAATCAATTTACAAGTTTACTTCCAGTGACTTGCCTTAGCATCCTATTCCAACATATAATAAGTTCCTCATGCTAATGCTCACCATATCACCCATACTTCCCAATCCTCCTATCTTCAACTTAATGCATATATACCATAACTAGTGGTTTGTGCATATCTTAACTCCAAATTATTCTTCATAGTAGAATATGACCTAAATAAACTTTAGAACCCGATTCCAAGGGTTTTCATCAAGTTCAATATATAAAATCTTCAAAAAATTGTATTTTCTACTGAATTTAAAGGCCTAAAAATTTATAGAATTCATTTTTATCCAAAAAATCTTCATGCAATATAAGGACTCTCTAAAAAAATTTTGGTTTAAAAACTACATCGATAGAGGCACTTAAAACAACTTTGAAATTTGATTGATTTTGCATGATTTTTTAAGGAGGTCCTATATCCACTTAAAATTTTTTTAATTTGATATTTTCCTCAAAGAATACTTGTAAACATATTCCAAAATATTTTTTTTTCATAATTTTAGGAGTTAATTTAATATTTTTACTAAATTAGAGAAAATCAAACTAAAATTGCAACTCACTGAAAGTTGGCCATCTAGCTGCCACCACTATGTCGGCCCCATTTGGCACTAACTCCACTGTTGGGGATGGTAGTGGTGGTTTACCTCTAACATCTTTCCAAACTCATGTTCCTTGAATTGGCTCGGTTTATGCAATTTTGGTTCATATTTTTTATAGAATTTTCTTTCAATATTTCTTTATCTTTCCATAATTTTCCTAGAACTCTAACTCTTTAAGGAATACACAGAGAGTATTTCCTAATTTCTTAAGCAATGCATGTGTGTAACAATGCATTTTCTCTCTCTTATGGTGTGTTATACCTTCAATTTTTCTTAAGTCAAGGTGTCATCATGCTAAATGTTGTTGTTAACATCTGTCTAAAGGGGTTTCACGCCTTAAAGCTTCCTAATCTTGTTGGTTTTGTGATTTTTATTAATTTTTAATTATTTTCTTATTAGTTTTTTTTACTAATTATGCATATTTTCATGTATCTTAAGTATGTACAGGTATATGTTATTTATAATAATTATATCCGAAGTACACATACTATTATTATATATTATTTTATGTCACTTTATAATTTTAGTATCTAAATAATTTATCTTTAAAGTTGAGTTAATTTCCGTTACCTAGTTTATACATTCACGATGGATAAACTAAAATATAACATAATTTAGTAAAATTATCTATTTTTAGCTATAATAATATTGTTTTATTATATTTCTATATTCCAAACTCATGGTATGTCATTGTCTAACTCCTACAATTCACACGTGAAATATTATCTTAATTGGCTAACTTTTACGTATACCTTGAATTACTTACTTAAAATAATTACGCAAAGTTACAGGGCTCACAATAATACCCTAAACTGAGAATAATAATTTATAATACGGAATCGAGCGTATATACAAAATTTATATAAATATTGAAATCATATTTATGTTATAGGGACAAGTGATGATGCTGTAACGCGAAATTACACCTTAGTGAGCAAATGTAGGGATTTAGGTAAGTTTAAGATCAATATGTTACTATATTTTGGAGTATTGTATCATAATACTTAGAGGCATAAGATTGTACTCAATTGTGCTTGTAGATAGTATAAATGTGCGCATGCTTATGTGTGCTTTAATTATGTGCTGCTGAAGTGCTGTTTTGGAATGTGATTGGTTGTATTACATGATATTGAGTGATCACCTTAAATGGACTTAACTATATTGGACTTTAAACCAGAATTTGTTTATGCACTACAACCTATTAGGAGACATTTAAGGCTCTTTGACCAAATAATGACCTCTTTGATAAGGCTGTAGCATAATGATCCTTTCTTTATTAGTCAACTAAGTGATAGGAGAAGTGATTATGATAAAGGTAAAGGTAATAGTTTGAAGGTAGTTATTGCAGGAGAGGTGTCTCTATTGCATAAGCCTAAGTTTAGTTGTGAGCTATTGTATTCACATTGAGACTCCTTAACTTAGATTGGAGCGAGTGAAATTTCTCTAATTTCACAATGAATAGAACAATGTTATGCGATGGTATTTATTTGTTGCATTGCATTAATTAACTACTTAATAAACCTATTTTTACTTAAGTATAGTCTTTTGCCTCTATCACTGTTTATTGAGCAGTTGTTTCTCATGTCCCTATAGATCTTTTGCAGGTGATGATTATAATACTGCCTTACAACTACTCTAAGGTTAGTCATTGCTGGGTTTTGAGGAGTAAGGTCTTAAATGGAGAAACTACTAGACTTTTGAAGCTATTGCTTTTATCTTTTGGGTCCATTATAAATATAGCAATGTAAATATTACCTAGCCTAAGCTGCAAGGATATGTAAATATTTTTTAAACTATTGAAGCTTAATATAAACTTAAAGACTTTCGCGTGTAAAATAATGATATGTTCTTATAAAGTGTTTACTTTAAAGTGGGTTAATTGTGGATTCCTTATGTAAATCAAGCCTACGACAGTAATTATGAGGTCAGCTTTTATCTTATATTGGTTTATAAAGCGAGACTATTATGACTTTACTATTTCGAAGCATCAAAATTATCTTATTCATTGCATTTATCAATAACTTTTTATAGATAATATAATTCTAAGATAATAATAAAAATAAATTTCTTTTTTCAATAATAAACCAAAATCCTTTTATATTGAAATCTATTCAAATTCAATTTGAAGCCAATGTTATTGTAGCTCGATGGTATGAATAATTGTCTCCTAATAAGATGGATTAGGTTCGAATCTCTCTCTTGTAAATGAAATATGTGATGTAATAAAAAAACCCGATTTGAAAAAAGTAAAACTCGTTATAACCACAACTTATTTTAGATATATCAATAATTTATTCCATTAGTGAAAAAACCTTTTATATTTGTTTGTCCTTTTCTTTTTATTTTTTTAATAGAAAGAATTTTAGATATTTATATATACAAAAGTATCTTCCAAAACCAAGTGTCATAATCAATTATTATAATTTTTTAAATATTGGAATACATACTTTCACCATCGTTATCATATGCGTGCAAAAATTACCGGTTACCATCATCGCTATCATCCATAAGATTTTCACTAGGTTGGAAATCTGTGTTATGTCTAATGAATTGTTCCTTCTTTTGCTTATAATTTTTTTTTTTAAATTGTATAACTTGTTTTTATGATATAATTATTCTTATATTGTGTTGTCTCTTTTTTCTTTTATTTGTTCTTTATCTTATTTTTTTTCATAGTTGTATGCTTGTATTTTTCTCACATAGCAATTTTTTGTAAACATTATAAAGTTAATTTTGTAATTTATATAATTGAATATCTTCTAACTCAAATATAATATTATATATATATATATATAGCAATCATATTTTATATAAGTTAATATATGTAGTAAACTAGCTAAAGTTATATATGAATGATGTATAATCATGCTTTGAACTTGATAATTTTGATTATATTGATTTCCCCCAATCCTTTAATCCCGCATCGGTCCCCAAAGTGATCATAAGATTTTTCATTCTCCATCTAAGTAATAGCAAATATAAGAAATAATCAACAAAGCGACTCCACATAGTGTCAAATAAGCAAATGCTCCTGAGCAAGGTGAAGGAAAAAAAAAAAAAAAAAGTTTTCTGAATAATAGATATCAACGAATATTTTATTAGTTGAAAGGTCAATGAATGATGACTGTTGGATCGTAGTCCGAACATTTTAACTCCTTTCATGAGAAGAAATAATTAGAGGTGACTACTTATTTTAGAAAGATCCATAATTGGTGGTGTGCTATATAGGAATTTGATCTTAGGTGCAATCCCCTATACAGATCCAATCTTTTATATATTACATCATGGATAAAAGATATTATTAAAAATAGACTTATTGTCTATTACTCATCTCCTACCATCATAAGTCCTTGTGCTTCTTACATTCAGGTCTCTCATCCTATTTCACATATAACTCACATGTCATGCTATTGTTCAAGAGTCCACCATTTCCCCTTTCTATCTCTATTTTATTATTATTACTATTATTTTTTTTTAATACGATATTATGTGATTATCATTAGATGATATAATAGAGACGCACGCTTAGCCCGTGGATCAACCGTAGTGTTAAACTATTGTTTAAATAATGCCAAGTGCCCCTCACGTTGCTTAGCCTTTACGACTTCTTTAAGACGACAAATCTTCTCACATCTAAACAAACAGCGCTACCCGAGGTAACAGTCTGGCAATATATTAAAAATTAAAAAAAAAATGACATCATAGATAATATAATATGTGCGATATAAACTTTAAAATAATTCCAAAATAATGTTTATTTCAATATATATTGCTGGAATTCAGTATTTACATTGTTTCTAGGCACATTTTATTCCCCCAGTCCCCAACTAAATTGGTATGGCATTATTTCAACTGCACATCGGATTAGGTGTCTCTGCGAAACACCTCCCGTTGTGTTGTTGGTAGGCAGATATATTCATCATATAAGGGATAGTTTATTTGGATAAGCAGCAGCCCGGAAGTTGCCTTGAAAGAGACATACAGAAGGCACCAACTCCTTTGTAGGGAAGAGAGAGAGAGAGAGAGAGAGAGAGAGAGAGAGAGAGATGGAGGATGATTCCTTTGCCATGAACGGTGGAGATGGACCCAACAGCTACACCACCAACTCCAGATTCCAGGGGCAAGGATTTCAACAGTCTAAGGCATTGTTGTGTAAGAGTATCCTTCAAAATCTCATAGCAAATCCGACTGATGATACCGCTACAAGTAGAAGACGCGTATTCGCGATTGCAGACCTTGGATGCTCGGTAGGACCAAACACGTTCTACAGCGTCCAAGCCATCCTCGAAGCTGTAAAACTCAAATACAGCACTCTGGGCATTGAAGATTCTGATATTCCTGAATTTCAAGTGTTCTTCAATGACCAGGTCATGAATGACTTCAACACTCTCTTCCAGGCCCTTCCCTCTAATAGCCCCTACATGGCAGCTGGTGTTCCAGGGTCATTCTATGGAAGGCTCTTTCCGATGGCATCGATCGACCTGATGTACTCTTCCTTCTCCATTCATTGGCTGAGTAAAGTCCCTGATGAAGTGAAGACATTGAACTCTCCAGCATGGAACAAAGGGAGAGTTACTTATGCAGGTGCGTCTAGGGAAGTCGTTGAAGCGTACGTTTCTCAGTTCGAGAGGGACATGGCTGCTTTCTTCACTTCAAGGTCCGTGGAAATGGTGGACGATGCGTTATTAGTTATCTTACTTCCATGCCGTCCCGAGGGAACACAGCCTTCTGACTCCATGGTTATTCAAGGCCTCGAGTGCTTGGGTTCTGCTCTCCTGGATATGGCTAAAGAGGTAAATCCATTCTTCAGATTAATTTTTTCTGCAAATCCATCTCCACAAGGTGCTACTTCTCGACTTCTAACTTTAACTAACGACTAAAAGTATGTTGAAGCGATGAAGCTATTGAGAAAATCACTAAGACATTCTGTTTTAGAAGTACCGATTCTAAATTTTGGAATTATAACGTATTCTTTTACCAAAAAAAAAAAAAAAATTCGAACTTATTTTGTAACATGAAAATTTTTTATTACAATTTTATAATATAAGATTTTTTAGGTAATTTCCAAATAACATGTCAAATTTTTTAGTACCCGTAATTAATATATCCATCAACCAAAGTAATTTTTCAGCAATTTAATTAAATATTTATCAATTATGTATTTCTCGTAAGAATATAAGTCATAACTTAACAATACTACTCAAAACAATTTAACATGAAAAACTATCATAAAATAGTTTGCAATATATCATAGACTATAAATCCATTTGCTTAAAATAGATAACAACACTTATAAAGGCTAAAGTAGATTTACAAGTTTTTAGATTAAGTTGAGCAGTAACTCGTGATTGGTTCCTTAGTCCTTAGGCTAAGGCTAAGGTTTTAAGAGTCGGATCCATGACTTACGGATATTTAGTATAGGCAATCACACATAAAAATAAAGAAAAAATAATCCTAAAAAATATAAATTATTGAAAGAAAATAAATAAAAAAAAAAGGTGAAGAAATATAAGAGAGAGGGAACGATTATAGATTTTTCTATCAAATCAAAGATAACCATTGAAAATGTTGTAGCGCAAAAATTGACACTGGTATGATTAAGGGTAGGGATGGCCGATGGGCATCGGAATATAATGGCCGATTTAACTCCTTATACTTAAACTAACCATAAAATCATTTAAATTACCCTTTTAATCTTCATTCATAGTAACCCTGATTCAATCCAATTGACTCAATTAGTCAAACCTCAATCTTAGGTGATCTAATTAGGTTTTGTAAATTGGAATATATACTATTCTCTATTATTTTTCTAGAGCACATGTCAATATATTAGTATCATATTTAATACGCAAGAATGAACTAGAATAAAATTGCAATTCTAGGTTTCATTCCCTTTTCTATGCTGAGCAATGCATTTAAAAAATGGAATGGCTTTCCTCATCATTAATTATTATTCACTAAAATTATTTATGTAGCCTTCAAAGTTTAATTTAACCATGATATCCAATAATCAAAAGCAGTAGCTAAAGCAACTTAGATGCGAATCGTACTCAATTTAGCTATAAGTGAGAATGTATCATGATAATCTATTCCTTTAACTTGAGTATAGCCTTTAGCTACCAACTAAGCATTAAACCTATCAACACTACCATCAAGTTTATACTTGACTTTATAAACCCATTTTGATCCAATTGCTTTCTCACTTATAGGTAACTCGATAAGTTCCCAAGTATCATTAAGTTCCAGTGCTTTAATTTCCTTTTTCATAGCTTCAATTCACTCAAGGGATTTAGAAGCTTGAGAATAAGAGAATGGCTCTCAAATTGTTAAAACTTATGCCAATGATGCTATGTAATTGGATGGAAAATGAAGGAGGTCATGTGTGTTTAGTAAAGGATAAGGAACAGATGTAATATTAAGATCAACAGAAGAGAGACAAGAATTGTTGCTAATGACTTATGCTTGCAAAGAATGAACATAGTCACTGAGCCAACTAGGTAACTTGCGATCTTTAGTAGATATGCGCAAGTTTGTAGAAGAAGAAGAAGATGCAAGGTTAGAAGGATGAACATTTGTAGTAGGACAAGAGGTTGAAGGAACTAATACAAAGTGATAAGAAGAAACAGAAACAATGGGAAGAGGAGAAGAGGAAGACAAATAAGGATGATGAATAGGAATAATAGATTGCGAACTTAAATAAGATGGTGCAACATTATTGCAAAAGGGAAAAACATGCTCATAGAATATAATATCTCTACTGACTTTGACTTGCCTTGATTCAATATCTTACATTTTATATCCCTGTTGACCATAAGGATACCCCAAGAAGATAAAATGAGCTCCTTTCCCATCAAATTTATCCTTCTTTGAAGCAAGATCAACTATGTAACAAGACAACCCATTGTTTTCAAGTGAGTGAGGTTTGGTGGGCACTTATACAATATTTCAAAAGGTGACTTCCACCCAAGTTTAGAAGTTACCATGAGGTTAACAAGATAGGTAGCAGTAAGAGTACATTCCCCTCAAAAGGTTTTTGGCATATTGGCAAGGATACGTAAAGCTCGAGCAGTTTCAATCAACTGCCTGTGTTTTCTCTCAATCCTCTCATTTTGTTAGGGTGTATATGAAATAGATTTTTGGTGCATAATCCCATGTTCATGAAATAAGGTTTAACAATTGTAGGATAAAAATTTTACCCTGTTGTCTAATCCAATTGTCTTAGGTGAGAATTGATTTGCTATCATCTTTAAAAATTAACCAAGGCAAGAAACTACTTGTGACTTATTATGTAAGAGATATGTCTAAGTTGAGCAAGAACAATAATCAAGTATGGTAAGAAAATACTGTACACCACTCAAAGAGACAATGTGATACGGTCCCCAAACATTAACATGCAACAAATCAAAATAAGAAATCGAATGATTCAAACTAAGAGCAAAAGGTAACTAATGTGATTTAGCCTTGAAGCATGAATCGCAAACAAAATTTTGAATGTTAAGATGTTTATACCTAGGAAGCTATTGAAGTTTCTTGATAGACAAGTGACCTAATTTAAAGTCAATCAAATGAACATCTATAGCAATATTACAGCCAAAAGAAACAAAAGCATCAATCACTAAACTATGGACATCACCATTAGAAAATTGAATAGATAGGACACACAATCTATTGCAAGCAGTAGCTGTTGTAATAATAGCTTTAGTTCGAAATTCCTTAAAAACAAATTGTTTGGCATCAATTTAGGCAGCAAGATCATGATCCTTAAGAAGATGTTGAATTGAAAGTAAATTATACTTAAAAGATGGTATATAAAGTACATTGTGAAGTGTCAAGTCTTTTATGAGATAAACTGAGCCAATAAGTTGAACTGATTGAATATGTCCATTTGGAAAAGTAATAGAAATGGGAGAAGATAAAGTGTGGATATCAAAGAGTACAAACTTGTGAGGAGTAACATGATCAAAGGCACCTAAATCAACAATCCAACATCCAAAATCATTATTACCAACACTAAATCTAGAGAATGAACGAAGAGATGAAATTGACACACTTGTAAAATGCATCCCATCCTGAACCGGTTGCCTCTCCTGCATTACTTTGAGTACTTCCTAACAAACATTATGAACAAGAGCAGTGTTAAATTGGTTATTAACAAAGGAAGACTTATCTAATGGTGTGTTATGTGAAACTTGAGCAAAATCACTCATAATGTCTACTGTATTTGTTTGCCCTATCCTAACAGAAATAGTAACCCTCATCAAATATTTAACAAACCTTCTTTCTTTAAACTAGTCAGGAAACCCATGTAGCTCAAAACATGTATCTATTGTATGACCTTCCTTCTTGCAATGTTTGCAAGTCGACCAGTTAACATAAGCATCTCGATTCCTATTCTTATCCTGGACTATGTGCTGCATATCTACTCGTTTGGATATGAATGTTGAAACATCAGTATCAAGAACAGCTAAAGATATAGACTTCTATCTCTCCACCTATTGTACTCAGTAATAACCTCAATTTACAATTGGTAATGGATCCATTGAAAGGATATGATTACAAACTAATTCATATCCTTCATGTAATCCCATTAAGAACCGAACAAGTCTACTATGCGATTCAAGTTCAAGAACTCGTTCCCTTAATCAACAAGTAAAATTCTCAATTACACCACAATCATACACCAAATACCTATATAGAACATTCAATTTCTCCTAGCACCTCTTCAATTTGTTGTAATATATTCTTATTGACTGATTTAATTATTTTATGTTACTTAACTCATACTGAAGTTGGAAAACCAATGGTGCATTGCCTTGACCATATCATTCAATAATTTCAATCCATAGTTTGTGTGTTGATTGTTTATAGAGACAATTTTGCAACAATTCACTTTTAATGGAGTTCAAGATCTAATAACGAACCATATAGTCACTCTTAATCCATCTAGATAACTTAGGTACATCAAGATTAGGTCTAAGCAAACTACCATTGATAAATCTTGATTTTGTTTTTGCATCTAACCCTAACTTGATGATCAACTCCATGTTAGGTAATTCATTCCACTGAAGATTATATTTCTAATTACCATACTAGGATGATCGAACAAGACAGAAATAAAGGATCTTCATTAATTCTTTCTAATTGAAGATTTTGTTGATCCAATTGATTATTCATCTTTAGAAATGGATGAACACACCCTAGATTTGAAAACAGAAATAAATTGACGAGAAGCAAAAGAAATGTTACAAACCGAGCTTTGATACCATATGAAATTCTAATGAATTGATGTTCAAGGATTCATCCATGGAAGACTCTGTGGTTGCTCTGTAGAGAGAGAGAGAGAGAAACAAAACAAATAGACTAACATAATAGAAATGAAATAAACCGTCTCAACTTCTATTATTGTGTTGCAGTATATAAATAGTAGATGTACAAAGCAATCTACGTGTACAAATGTTAAGTTGTCCACGTATATAATGTATTTTACACCTAATATATTCTACAGCAAGCATATTCCACCAACTATATGTATTATATTTAAATAGAGACAGGACAAATGACCGTTTTTTTATATATTTCATTGAAAGTACTGCTACATATTTACTTACCAAAAAATATATTTTTACATATTTTTAATCTGTCATGACTCATGGAGCATCAATGATGTGGAAATATATATTAAGATTCTTATTTTCAAAGGAACGATATAATATCCATTTGCATTATATGTATAAGCAAGCTGAATATCTTAACAAGTGTGAAGTATCTAGAGATGATAACCATGCATGTTGCTTTTAAGCTAAATGGTCAATTTCAATAATTGAGAGGGCCTAGATAAACATTTTTGGCTCAACTGAAATTGATATCAAGCAAGGATAAGGAGAGAAAAAAAAAAAGAAAAAGAAAAAGAAAAAACCACCTAGGATTGACATGACCTGCTACAGCAATAAATAAATAAGGTACTCTAGTTTAGTTACTACCACATGGAAACTCTATCACGCCTTGACGTTAAGTGACAACATAGTTGAAATAGAAAGTTTTATTTTTTCAATTCCCAATTCAGTCTGTATCATTGCCTTTTTCCTTGGTGGTTGGTGAAAAGTATTTTAGGCTCCGTTTGTTTCAAGTAAAACTATTTGTCGGTAAAAGATATTTTCCTTAAAAATAGCATATTTTTCAATGTTTGCTAATTTCATGAAGAAATTTTGGAAAAAAGTTTTTTAATGTTTGTTCTTCCAGTTAATCTGAACTATGAAAACACCACGTCACATTTCACAATGTAACAAATTTGATTGTTCACAGCAAAAGAATGGCTTTGAAGAGTTCCTCCTCCTCCTCCTCCTCCTCCTCCAGCGCAAGCACAACATGCACTTACATTCCCAATTCCATGAACACGAAGAATATTGTGTCTACAATTATGTTAAAATAGATTAATAGAAAAAGTGTAAAGCAGATTCTGAAATACCCTTCTAAAGTGGAAGCGAAAGGGAATATAAGAAAGTATTAATCTAAGCAACTTTAGTACCAAAAAAAAAAAAAAAAAGAAAAAAGAAAAATCTATGCTAGTCTCATATGGTGTAAACGATCACTGCAAGTGTCATAACGAGACAAGTCAAGCAGATTACTTGCAATGCAATCTTCTACTTTGAAAACTCTTGCTCTCAACATAATAGATCTAAAGGGGAAAGAGACTTACATTGAGATAATAATCCAAGAATGCTACAACATACAAATTAGAAATTTGTAGACTTACGTGGAGATAAAAATCAGAATTGTACCATGAAATTAGAATTTAAGGTACCTTCATTTGACATGGGTTCTAGTACCCTATGAAACGAAGCTGCAGTTCATCATCACTTCTTGAATAGGAAAAAAAAAAAGAAAACCAAAAAACTAGAAGTCACTTATTTCTTGGAAAGTAACAAAATCAAACAACTAGAATTGACTTATTCTTACAAAAAAATAAGAACAAACAACCAGAAATGTTTAGTTGCTAAAATTAGACATGATAAGAAGGATCGGACAATACAAATATAAGAAGTACATAACAGTAAAATATCATTATACTATATTTAGTTTGCATGATACTGAACATAAATTTTTATAATATCTTTCGTTTGGTATATACAGATATTGGACCCAACATTGTCTAACATTTCTTTAATTATATTTTTATATTATTTAAAAGTATAAATTTTAAAGATTTTCTAATATATATATATATATATATATATATCCTTGATATTGTTTAATATTTATTTAATTACATTATTATCCTCAATACTTGTGTTTCTGTACAGTAAAGTCAATTTTTATAATATATTTTAAATAGGCCAAATTTTGAGCATTTCATCTGATCCTTCAAGCTATTTTTTATCTAATAACTAAATTCAAATTGCAAACTAATTATTGAATAAAAGATTTTGTCTAATTTAATCTTACAAATTTTATATAACTAAACGATATTTAAGTCCATAATTCTTATCTCAATGTACACATTCCTTTATCCTTATCGTGCCTTTGAAGGAAATGTTCAACCCCCATCTGCTTAAGTTACCTAATAATTATCTCTGATTTCACCCTTAGAATGTATGATCATTTTGCGTCTCGCGCGTTTGCTTTAAGCTGTACAATGATTTTTTTTTTTGGCAGGGCTTAGTTGAAGAAAAGCTTATAGACTCATTCAATCTGCCAATTTTCATCCCAAGTGCAGCTGAAGTGAAAAAGCTGGCTTCACAAAACAAATGCTTTAGGGTAGAAGGATTGGAAAAATTGTACTATGAGGTCAATGAGACTACTCCTGAAGCCATCAAACTCTATAATGGTCAACTTAGATCAATAACAGAATGCTTAGTAAGCAAACAGTTTGGTCCTTCAATAGCTGACTTGCTCTATCAAAGACTTCCCTTGAAGATTGCAGATTTCAAAAATTCTTCCACTAACGCCGAGAAGCCACAGAATTTATTCGTATGCATCAAGAAAATTGCAATTGACGAATAAATAATTGGAGGATCACAGGGATCTACCTTGATAAGTTGTGTTAAATTGAAAGCTATAGACTTCAAATTGCAAGTTTCTTCCTTTGGTGTGTTCTTTCTACTACTGCAATTTCTATCATATATTAGTAAGTCCACTTTGCTTGAAGGCTGCACACGGATTTCTTTGTAATTGGTTGTCAAAAAAGCTTCTTTCTTTTAATGTATTTCTCTGCATCCTTCCGATGTTTGCGCCAATGCCTCTCGTGCAAGTATACTATGACCAAGGTGTAAAAGAATTCAAGTCAATTCACAAGTTGGTCTATGATTTAATTAATATAAGCTTAAGCAATTCGAGTTAATTATTTGAGTTATAGTTATAAATTTATCAATTCTTTATATAGAAAGAGTAAAATGTGTAATCAATATTCTATATATATATATATATATAATAAATCATCCTTTCACCCCTAAGCAGGAACCTTTTCTTACTTTAAGATAAATTTCATGATAATTGTCAAAACAAGGTGAATTCCATAACACCAAAATTTCACATTGAAAGAAGAACTTTCAACACCTAAAGTACAATTTAGGATTTCTAATTCAAGAAGTAACCATAATCAACAATTTGATTTAATTTATTTAAAAAGAAAGCTAGTTAATTTTCAATAAAAAGTTAATGTTCAATATGTAGAAAAAGATGAAATACGTCACAAAATAAATCAAAACGAAAGGAATTCTTGTAAATTTTCCCATAGGCCCCTCGTTCTTATTCTAATTCAGAGGCTTTCGCTGGTTGCATAACCTTAAGAGACCATGTTCATATTTCTCTCTCCAAAAATTCTCAAAATACATGCTATTACGATTATTTGAATGTACAACATGCTTTATAGCATATACATGAAAAGCCCAAGTTTATGCCTTTACTAAATGTGTTTTTTATGGTTATTGCAAGTACAAGCGGATTGAAATTCCAAGTATCCAAAACAAATGAGCAAAGTACTCGCTCAAGAGTACATGCAACTTTGGAGCCTAAAGATTTTGTTTGCATGTCATTGTGGGACAATCGAGTGAAATGAAACAATAAGAATTTGTTCAAATGATTTTTCCATACCTTCTTTTAGGAGTAATAATTGGTGTCTTGTGCAACATGAACTAAGTTCATGATATTTGAATGACACAACTATGTTTTGTTTGAATCCCAAGATACTTGGATGAAACTACCTATACAAAACTTGAGAAGATGTTAATACTTTGAACAAATCCCTCGCAATAAGGTTCACATGACATCTTAAAACCTTGCGTGTACGTGTCTTTTGAGTATATATATATATATATCAAAACCATAGCTACACTTCACCATTTCTTTACATACTTTAGGTAGTTTAAAACCTTAAAAAAAAATCTCAATTATTTCCTATTAAGCTTATTACCAGTGATTTGTTTATATGTCGCCAAGTCCGAACTTTGACTTTTCCTTAATTGTAACTTATATGAAACTTTGTCCATTTAATACATGTTGCTTGATGAACATTAAGAAGAGTTTTAATGAAAATTGTTTTGGGGTCACCATTTAATTGTAACTTATCTTAAACTCACCCTTGTATTCTCATTCTTTTTGCTTTTTATACTCATGTATAAGTGGGATCCGTTATACGATTTGTTATGATATTACTTGCAATTTGTTATAATATTAATACTCTTGTATAACTACTTCCACTAATCATAACTACTTTATATCATGTTATAACATCAACCAACATAGTTGCTCAAGTAATTTGGTCTCTTTCATTCTCTCATCCGCTATCTTCTATTCTGAACTCCTTTGGTCATATAAGATAGTGAGATAGGTGTGATGGTGTGTGTGGGTGTAGTGGTCCATATATGTGTGGTGGTGCACTAGGTGTGGGGGAGATGAATAGTAGATTCAAGGAGGGTAAAGTAGGAAAAAGTGATAAAATAGGTAAGGAATTGTGATTTATTGGGTCTCTTTATCAATGGCAATTCAAATTTTTTAGGCAATTAGGACTTTGTGGAATTGCAATTACATGAGGGAAAAATATAAGTGAACAAAATAATATAGGAGACATAAGGAATTGCTATTCCCCCCGAATGAACATCTACTAATGTATAATTTATGACTTGTTGGTAAGGAGTAACCATAATTAACAAATTACTTTAATTTATTTCAAAATAGAACAAGGTAATTTTTCAATAAATTGTTGAATTATAAAAAATTTTCAATATATGAAAAGGTGAAATATCTAGCCACATAAATAAAAACAAAGGATAATTAGATAATTTTTTTCCATAGATTTCTATTTTATATAAATATTTATCCTACCCCTTGTTCCTTTTTCTATTTCAAAAGTTTTCTTTAGTTGCACTCTCTCAATTTAACATCAAGAGGCCTTATTCAAATTTCTATTGTAAAAATGTTCAAAATGCATACTATTTAATTAATTCCTAACATAATTGAGGAAAAAAAAAAAAACTAGCCTTCATATTACAATATAATTGTAGGTAATCTTGATTTATTATTGGATTAACGAGTATAAAGGGCCCCTCAAATTTAGTCATAACAAAAAACCTCTCTAACTTCTTACATGCCAAAGCCTTCATTTACAATCATTGTCCTTTTCTATAGAAAAAAAAAAAAAAACAAACAAACAAACCGTAAGGTATTATTTGATTCTTCAACATGAAAGTTACAACTGAATAAGATTAACTTTGGTGTTGAATCTCATGTCCTTATTGAACTCATCACTGTTGCTCATGTTACTATATCTCTCATTCTCATTTTCCTCAAAAGTGGTGTAGCCATCATACCCACCAGGAATGAAAAAGAGAATAAAGTTTCTAACTGCCTTGTCAGTTGATTTAGTTTCTAAGGGATATTTTAGTGCTTGCATGATGTATAATGAGATTAAAGGATGTGTTGCAAGCATGTCATCTTTAACATTTTCGAAAATCCCTCATCTTCTACACTTATTTCAATATGTTCCACATTAGAATCATCCATAACTAGATCATAGAAATCCAATCTACTTCTTCCTCAAGTGCATCTTCATTATCATAGAAGGACATAAATACAAGCATTAAGTCATTTGTATTATACATTGTGAATTAGTCATCATATGTTACCCCTATGGTGTTGTTTGAGTAAAGCACTTGATATCTCATAAATCTTAATATACAAGTCTTGAATGCAAGTCTTCCCTAATGCTTCAGCCATGTTAACTAGGTTCTCAACATCATCATTATCCTTAATAGTTATCAACTTAAAAGATACACCACCCTTACAGTAATGAAGGTGCTTATGTCATATCTTAACCAAAACTACAGTAGAATCGATTCCAATGCTTCCACATTTTTTATTTAGGAATTCACTATATTTGACATTATTCTTCATTTTCAACTTTTAATTAGATTTGTATCATACTATGGCCCCTTTTTGCCATCCATGATATTTTCATAAGCATATATTATGAATTTCATACATTCAATCATTTTCAACCTATTAATACATGTACCAAAATATTTCAAATTTTAAGTCTTATTAATATAATTGTAGATGTAGAGATTCGATTGGAGTATTTACATGTGTTCTAATAAGTAACGCATTATACGTAGTTTCAAAAAAGTAAAATGAGACTCTCACTTAAAGGGATGATTAAGTAAGAATAAAGTAGGGAAGAGGAATAGGAATAAGTAATCTCAATATCTTAAATGCACAAGTGACAGATAAGGCAGCCTTAGGGATCTCGAGCATTTATCTTGTAACTTAAGCGAATAAAATCGATTCTTTGTTTGAACGTTATTTGATTTTAGAGAGTAAAGTTTTCATAGTAAAACACCATTTTTCCGATCTCTTTAAGAGTTCCCAAATGATGAGGAAATTATGGATATTTATAGGCTCTTGGGCATTATGGTATCCATTGGATCATCTAGGTGATCAATGGATAATCAATGGATAAAATGGAGCTTGCTTAATTCATGATTATCTAAAATGAACTAGCTAATGAGCCCAAGACTAGTAGCCTTTCTTATAAGTACATGAGCTTGCATGAAAAAGGTTGGAGGCAGACAAACTAGTTCAACGATTTCTATTCCGAGCCCACTAAGCCAAATCTTCTTGAATCATCCCAAATATGGACTGGACCCCTTAAGCCCTACACCTAGCCTAAGGAGTTAAGCTTAAATAAATAATTGGCTTAACCTAATAACTAATATAATAATTTTCAACCTTTTACATTTTTCTCCTAACCAAAAGTCCCTTGGACACATTTAAGAGAGTTTTAGGCATTTTAGAACTTGTTTCTTCAACTGTTATGTAGACACACTGAATATTGACTTTGCTTGCTTGATTACATCCAATATCTATGAAATTGATGCTTCTTTTGGATCACTGGCAAACTGAGCATAATATACTAGTATTCATTTTACTGCTATGGAATACATATTTCAATTATATCACAGTATTGACTTATTACTCCCATGATATTGATTTGCCAAATAATGTGTGTATGGTGGCTCTTCTCGATATTTCTTCCTCATTTTATGATTATTGATAGAAAAATAAAACTATTGAAGCATTCACAAGAATATAAAGCTTTCATAACATCCTATCCGGCCATTTATATGCATATATATGTGTGTGTGTGTGTGTGTCTCATTCATACCAGTAAATGAGACAATGCTATTGTAAAGTAAAGCGGAGCTTCAAAGTGCTGCGAAACGAAACGAAACGAAACAATAGCATCTGCCCCCCCTTACAAAGATTGCAAGAGTTACGTCGCGCTAGTGAAGACAATAGAGGGTTGCGAGGGCAACGCCCTCAAGGTACGGTACGGTTTTTTTTTTTTTGGCTTCTACCCTTGAGAGGACCTATACATCCATATCCCCAATCCATATAAGATTCAACTTTGTTGAATATTTCTTCCTTACACAACTCAATACAATATTCTCCTTTATATTTTGGAATCTTTATCTGCAACTACCATATCCATAAATTTACCTACAAAGCCTTCTTCATAAACCAAATAGTAATACTTTTTTTTATCCCATATCATTATTCATATCCCAAACATAAGAAAAAAAAAAGATTAGATTTAACTCGATATTTCTTATCCAAATCAATCAAAATCCACTTAATACATCTCAAATCTTTCAATATCTATTTCTTGATTCCATCTCATCAAGTATATATATACGCGCATATATATATTCACGGCCGTCATCAACCTTACTTATATCAATTGGTGAGTTGTCTCTTTCTTAGTTTTCTCTTTATCATTTTTCTTTTAATATTTCTCATCTTCCATATCAATCTCCTATATGCTTGCAAAAAATCCATCAAACATTAGCAGAAGCACCTAAACGAGAATAATAATTCTCTACACGACACATGTATGTTGCTTAAACCTCCATTGATTGGTGTTTGAAAAGAAAAGCTCTAAGGCCTAAGTTCTTTTCCTTTTCTCAAATTTGGACTCATGTGTGTATTGATGTTAGTTGCCACTAATATTATAGAGCTTTCCTGTAAAAATTTCTTATTTCCCTAATTGTGTGAATAAAATGTACCCATTATTCCCTTATTTTCTGCGATTGTGACTATATAATTTTTTTTTTTCGTTGAGATAGTACGACTACCAACATATATATATATATATAACACCATGTACTGGGGAGCATGTTTCCTGCTAAGCCTTCTACTTAATATTCTTTCCATGCCAACCAAATAATAATAATAATAATTAAACAATGTGATTGTACTCTTCAATGGATTTTATTGCTATCTGGCAATGAGAAGAGTTAACATAGGTAGGAGAATGCCTATGATATACAATGGACAATGTGGTTGTAATCACATAGTTTCCTGTAGTTGCCTATTCACGATCCCATATAATGATACCATTAACACAAGATAAGGTGTTTATTATTTGGTCTTTCCTTATCTTAATTTCAGTAGCTCTTAGCACTATCTAAGCATCTTGCCTTTGGTATACGGACTCCAGAATCTAGGATATAACATCCTCATTATTTTTCTTCTAGGCTTTCCCAAATATTTCATGATATAATGACATCATTAAGAAGTAGCTTCGACAATTTGAATAGTTTCCTTGCCTTGTAATGATAGTCTTTTGTAGTTTATATACTAAAATGCTATAAAGAGCTAGCTTTGTACCAATCTTACATATTGTTTTGTATTATTTTGAAATCTTCTCCACTTTTCGTGCTAATGGGGATCCATTCTAAATCTTTCTCAAATTCTTGCTTTCTCTCTCATATTGTTTTTTTTAGAAAAAATCAAATATATTCCACCATACATGGCTACCATATCTATTCAAATACTATCACGATCATCTAATCTCGTTAAATTTTTAATCCAAACCTTCTAAATATTATTCATATCTAATTTCAATCCTCCAATACTTATCTCCTCTAGTCTACAACTATATTGTTTATAAGTACACATATGACCACTAGTCTTTTTTTTTTTATATATACACTATGCTTCCGATAACTAATTTATTATTATAGCCACATTGTGCTTTCAATAACCTACTACAAAATAATGGGATGGGGACAATAGGAGATTAGATTCTCATAACTCTTTATCAATAGTGAGCACTTCTTATATATATATATATATATATATACTTCATATGAATGCCTTGCTTCTATATTTATAATTCCTCTTTTTATTAAGATGATCTACTATCCCAACGACATCATGTGATGCCTTGTTAACATCTAGGCTTTTGAAATTTTCACCTTCAATGAACTTTACGCTTACAATTTATAGAAAATGCTTTTAGAGTAGTTCTAGATCAACCACCTTGCAATTAGTTGAGCATGTTTTTTTTTTATTTAATCAGAGAATCTATTGATTTTGCACTTTAGCAAGAAAAAGGATGAAGACCAATCTAAGTTAAAGCATAGAGACAGCAAAGCTGAAGGACTTACTAATGCATCAAGATAAATGTCCGCTACCCATCCCATGTCCTCAAGATAACTAGCTGCACAAGATGATTTCTAAAGACACGTTCTAGGACAAAGCTAAGCGTCGAGAAGCTTGTGCAACACTTTGCCTTGATGGTAGTCTTCGATTTATTGAGTGCGAGTCTCATGTTGATTCTAGAAATATCATCAGGGGAGATTCAATGTTACACTTTAGAAATGAGAGAAGAGGGCTACCTCTTTCTAATACCTAATTCACATTCCTAAAGGAGCTACCCTTTGGGTAGGATGATTGGGTACAATACATTGTAAAGAAGTTGGAATACATGACTTTATTGAAGAAAGCTAAAGTCCTCTGTGCTATTGTCACCTATACTAGGTTGTGGTTCCTGCAAATGAATGGAATGGAAGTATGGTGGGCAACCATCTTGCGTTAGAGTATTTAGATCCACACGTTTATCACTTCGTAGGGGAAAATAACTCTAACATTAGAAGACGTAACTATAGTATTGAATCTTCGCAGTTTTGGACGTACTAACCTTGCTGCCACGACAACCTCTCATAAAAAGAATAGCTTTTGGACATCCTTAATGGGTGCTTTGCAAGCTACCCGCATTAAGAAGAAGAAGTCATGTTTTGCTTCTTGGCTCACATATTTCTTTAAGGAACAAAGGAAAGATAGGTCTCAAGTTCCAAGCTTAAGTTGTAGGAAAGAGTAAGTACCTTCATGTCCTCTTTTTTTATTTTTATTCAAGTGTTGTAGTTGTGTCTTCTACTCATACATTCTCTTTCCCGTCTCTTGCAAGTATGAGCTTTCTGCTTTCATCATGTTTTAGTTTTCCCTGTTTGTATTCCTTAAAGGGCTTGAAGAAGATATTAGTCTACGACTCTTCCTCTTAGCCATATGCGTTGCTCAGGGTGAGCAATTTACTCTAGGTCCCTTCTACTTAGGTTCACTTTACCAAAGTTTGGACCTATATCATCATGCTTCCATACGTTCAAAAGGTTGATATGTGATCGTTTCACATGTAGACTTAATTTCTTCAACTTTTCTTTTGCAAGCAATTTTAAAGACATTCTTCTCCTCCTATTGTACAAGACCAACCAAACCTTGCTCTTCCTAGAGCGTAGGCTAGGGCTAAGGGATCGATTAATCAGTCACTCTTACAACTCATTGACATTAAAGGTGAATTCACTTTTCGCCCTTATGTTGAGCAGATTGCAGGATATGAAGACAGTAATGGACTTTATCCTCCTGGCTTAGATAGTGAGGTTACCTTGGTGGAAAATTAAGAAAGTATCCTCAATTCTCAAGCCAGGTTCCTCTTATGATATATTCTAAGCCTTCTTGACAATAAAGACTTAATTGATTGCTTCTTAGAGCGAAAAGTCATGGTATACACTCCCCATCAAGTTGCATATTAACTTGGTTTTGATCAAGGAATGCCTTACTTGATTACTACGATTGAGAGTTTTGAATCTTTCTACTAGTCACTATGTCTAAACGACTTTAGGAAGATTCATCCTAGAAAGCAACAACTATTCTTTCCTTTTACTGGTCGCTCTAGGGTTACTTCCCCTAGATGGTTGACACATTGGACGAATTACTTGGATGCATTCTAGGCTTATGCTTTTGCATCAATAGGTGTTACACTTCATGTACCTACTATATATCGTTATGAATTCTTTTTTAAGCTTCTAAGGCCCAAGTCTCAAGGTAGTAGAGATGTATGGGGAACTATTACTAAACAATCAAAATGTCCTAATGGGACAATAGGGGTGAAACCTTCTTTAAAGTCTAAGAATAGCCACCCCATGCCTCTATTAGTAGATTCAAGATAAACTAAGCGAGCATTTATTTAGGAGGTAACTTTATTAAATGCATTATGCTATTTTATATGTAAATTTTTTTTCTAACTTTATTTCTTTGCTCTTGCAAGTTGAGATGGGCTTTCTTGTTATAGTCTGCAAGAAGTATGATGCTGCTAACTAGAGCTCCGAGGTTCATCATGACAATCCTGCAATCCTGCTACACTAGTGGTAGCTTCAGATAATGATGACAAGGACTTAGTAGATTATGGTGAATCTCCAATCCAATACGAGGATGCTAATGATAATAATAGAATTGAAAAGTTAAATGATTCCCTTAAAGCACAAGGCATTTCTTTGTTAATCAATGAGGCAAGTAATAGCGATACTTATGCAGATGCATTGCTACACTTAGGAACTCATGGAAGTAAAGTATATGCGGCATCTATATTAGTTATTGGGTTAATCCCATTATTTATTTTGGCTTAACTCATTAGGCTAGGTGACAAGGCCTAAGGAGTCCAATCTATATTAGAGATAATTCAGAGAGATTTGACTTTGTAGGCTTAGAATAAGGATCGTTGGATCGATCTATCCACCTCCAATCTTTTTCAAGCAAGCTCATGTACTTATAAGGAAAGTTACTAGCTTTAAGCTCATTAGTTAGCTCATTCTGGATAATTATAAATTGAGCAAGTTTCATCTCATCCGTTAATCACTTAAATGATCCGACGAATACCATCATGCCCAAGAGCTTATAAATATCCAACATTTTCTTATCATTTGGGAACTTTTAGAGAGATTGGAGAAACAATATTCCATTATGAAAACTTTACTCTTTGAGATCAAATAACGTTTAGGCAAAGAATTAATCTTATTCACTTAAGTTACAAGGTAAACACTTGAAGTCTTCTAAAACCGCCTTATCTGTTACTTGTACATTTGAGATATTAAGATTGCCTATTCTTCCTCTCTGTCTTATTCTTACCTAATCATCGCTTCAGGTGACAGTTTCGCTTCATTTCTCTGAAGCCACATATAGCATGTTACTCATGCAACACACACATGATCACTTCAATTGAATCCTTACATTTACAATAATAAATTTTACAAACCTAACGCTAAATATGAACTACCTAAACTATGCAATTCAAATCTACAACTATTTTTATCCAATTCTTTTTTCCCTCTTTCTCATATGAAAGTGAATGTTGTTAATGAGAATATCAAAGAAGAACTTTTACAAACTTGAATGCATAAAGAGTAACTAGAACACAACTTCTACCAATTGAAAGCGACCACATTAAATGTCAACTTTAAGTACAAACACACACTAAGACGAATTTGGAGAAAAAAAATTCAAGATTAATAACTTTACAATTATGGTTTGTTTTCACATAGAGAAGGTTCGATAAAGACTATGCATAGAAAAAAATAATTGTTTAGAGTAAAATTGCATACCTTTATGAGAAAATGCAAGTTGAAGTAATAGAGTTAAGAGAGTTGTGGAGTAATAGTAAGAGAGTAAGTTTAGTCAAGAGAGAGTTTTGCTCAAGAGAGTATGTTTGTTTTATTAATATGATATTAAGATACGGTTAGATGATTTTGAAGTGGGCAAGAGAGGAGGCACACACAACATATGCACTTTTTGTATTTAGTAGTTTTATAAAAGGTGCACATATTACATACGTCTCTAGTGAAACAGTCAAAGGTCTATGCCTTCGATCAAATTGTATTGTGTGCTTTCAGTTTAATGCATTTAGAAGGGATAAAGGCCCACACAATGTATATCCCTTCACTAGCCTATTCATATGATAAAGTTTTGCAAGGCGCTTTTTAATTATTATTTCTAAAAAGGGCTCTAAATCTATACAAATACCCAACTTGACAAACTACAGGATTTTGAATTAGATGTATATTATTTAGTGCTTTCAAAGTACTAAAAATATTGTTTTTCCTAAAAAAATAAAAATGAAAAAAGAAAAATCCACCATATACATTATTTGGCAAAAACAATCCCAAAATTATCTTTCATAAATGCATGCCTTTATATTGAAATCGTGCTGTTTTCCTAAAAGAAAATAAAGCTGTACCATTTCCTCGTTAGAATGATAACCTCAACATTGACTTCTTCAATCTCTTTATCTCATTCTTCCATTCACGACCTTCTCGAGAAAAGTCGGACAAGAATAACAGCATGCGGGTGAAATAAGGTATTAATGATAATTTCACCATCGACTTCATCCACATTAATGTTTCTCCCCTTGAACTTCAGCTTGCTCCTCTTTAACACCGCCGTTACAATCTAACCGGCAAGATCTTATCCTTTCTACTGCCAAATATACTCATTATTTCTACCATTACCACACAATTTCAAGTTTGGGAAGGACAAAAAAAGGGAAGAAATATATAATTTAAAGTCATGTGACTAAACTAATAAAAACTTCCCCATACTTAAATTAACAATAAAAGAGAGAAAGAAGACTATACCTCTTAAGGGTAGAAAGAGTAAAATAAGAGCCTTTAAATTGTACTCTTTTTACCTTTAATTCCATGACCTATTTATAAGAAAAAGAGCTTACCTATTAGGGATACGTGGTACGTTAGAATTGGTTCGTATAAGGTTGGTGCAAGACGTGTGCATAGTGAGGGTACAAGGCCACCTTGTTGGTTGGTAACCCTTGGAAAAAGCAATTGTCACTTTTAAAGTGAGTGTGGTTGTCATATCCAAAGCGATAAAGCACATAGACCATACCACACATGTTAAAAATCATTTAATGAGAAAGAAGAAAGAGAGCAAGAGAGGCGTGTTAAAAATCATTTAATGAGAAAGAAGAAAGAGAGCAAGAGAGGCATCAAAGAATCCATATCGTACCCCGTGCCACGAGCCCCTAGCATATGCCAAGGATCAAGTTGGTGCTACGTAGTAAGCTTAGATCAAGACAACTTGAGGATCAAGTAGTCCTCAAGTCTCAAAGTCTAAAGAGTCAAGCTCATTCACATAGAGTGCATTGGATGAAATCTTCCAAAGGCCTAAGGAGTTTAAGATGGAAAAGTGCTTGAGATAAGCCTAAGCAAACTATCCCAATTCATAACTAGACTAGACAAGACAATCCATCCAATAGTGTCTAAGGTGATGCTCAAAAGGAGACTCAAACAGGCTCCTTGACTTAGATTGAAGTAAGTTCACAAGGAGAATCAAGTAAATCAAATTATTGAAGGAAACCACACTCATTGGCCTAAAGTAGTGCTCAACGATACTCGAATAGACAGAGACACTTGGACCTAGGTCTTGAGAGCCAAGATTCAAAATTTCCTACTAACACATACTTTAGAAGGAAAACAATACTTTTATAATTTTCCCCAAAAATAGCTAATAAAACATAGTTTTTAGGTCAAAAGAAATTCAGGGTAAATGTTACCCTGTCCTTAAGCGAGTGCAATAACATAGACGAAGAAAATTAACAAAAACCGAAAAGCACAAAAACAACAGTTATGAATTTGATGAAATTAGTTAGCATCGTGAATATAATAGAATTAATAGATAATAAGTTAATCAGAACAGCTTATCAACAAATGGTACAAATAGTTATTAGGTTGTGTATTTTGTTTCCTTTCTTTTTTTTCAATCAAATTGAGGGAAAAAAAGAAAAAACAAACAATTTCTCTTTAGCCTAATTACTGAATTAGTGAGCTAGGAGGGCATTAACAAACCTTCATAACCACACTCTAGTTCTCACAAGAAACATCTTAGTACACGCTCAGAGACAATCCATGGATTTCATCGCTTTTCACCGGTCAATTGATTTTCTAACGTAATTACAGAAGATACATATCCACAAAGATACATTCAATAATTCACAGTTGATAAAACTTGATCACGGTTTATGTTGAGCATGTATTGATGTTCGAACTGCCTGGCTTGGAGGTAAAGGCTTCCCGTTCACAAGCAATTGTTCAAGAAAATCTACACGAATCGATTTGAACTGGTACCGCTGCTCGTCAGAAAGAAGCACAAGTCAGGGACAGGATTGGAAACTTACCTACCTATCATCACCCTATATGTCTCCATTTTATAGAAAGTTAAGAGGAAGGATGAACAGGATTAAGAGCAATATTGCAGCAGATGATTATCGGTCTATGAAATAGCATTCCTTTTCACAATATGTTTATTTATTGGAGAAAGTTTATGTTTTTTGGGTAATGAGGGAAAGCAGTGTTGTATGTTGACTAAAGAACAGAATACCTTGTCCTTCCAAGTGAAATCATGGCAACGATAGCATGGATCCAACAATATGAGTTGATCCCCTTCTCTTATCTATAAAAAGCAGCAATTGTACAAGTTAAAATCCGTTGCTGTCAGGCTGGTCATATGAAAAATGCTACAGCACATAAAACAGAGATTTTAAAGCTTAGAGCAGCATCCATGTGGGCTCATAATAATATGTGTCTGCCATATCAAAGCCAACTAATAGCAACCATCTCTGCATCTGCACTAGGCATCACTTCACACCAGACTTCTTTGATAATCAATACCAACCTTCAGTCTAGGCCTGTCTCAGGTTCTGAAAGCTTGAGCAAAAGTTACTTTTTAATTCCCACGTTCATTAATACCCTTGTAGATGTGCAGGAATACGTCTCGAGTCTTTATTTGGTTATCAATTTTGTTTCCCTTTCACTAATGTAATATGTTTCATATGTATATGTACAGTGTTTTACTGCAACAAAAATTTATACACACGTAGGAACCCCCAAATGATGAATTATATAGAGAAAAATAGTCAATTGAAGAAAGATCACAAGGAATGACAATAACCAATGATTAAGGTATAAAAATTGGAAAAAATAGACTAACCGCATCCTTGCGCATGCCATAAACTGAGAGGACAAAGCAGCTCTGATTTGAATCACATACCAAATAATATCTGGAGAACAACCATAGATTGTCAAATCCAGTTGGTCTAAGACAATGCCTGAAGCATTTGAACTAAATAGTGCACATGCATTACAGCTTTGACCATGTGGATAGGTGTAGATGGGAGATAAGAGAGGAAAGACTGGAAGGGACAGGGGAAAGAGCGAAGAGAAGCATATCTTTTTTTTTTTTAATTTGCAAAAGAAAAGCAATGCAATTGCCCATATGACATGTCCACAGGTATGGATGAAAGAAAAATGAGGGGAAAGGGAAGTAAATAAATTGCATATGACTCAAATTTGTTATAAAAATGGGAAGCAGTTCCTTAAAACATTTGACAAAACCATTAAGCACTGAACTTACAGGGGAGCAACACTATCATGCCGAATGAAGAATATCACTTTTCCAACAACTGCTACTGCTTTATTTAGACCCTCCAAAAGAAAATCTACCGTTGTGCTTTTGTATGAAGTTACTGGAAAACAAGTACCAAAAAGAGGGAAAAGGAATTACTATTTTGCATGATGAAATCACAGAGAATATACCAAGGCATTTGAAAACATACCACCAACAGAAGCTATTGATGATGCCAAATTTGCAAGTTTCTTAGATTTAGTGTGTACCTGCACATGGAACAGCCATTTCACATAAAAGCTGCATATGAGCTGAATAAAAGAAGTGCTTGCTCTTCTGTAGAACATCTGAAGATTGGATTCATTCAAGCGCTATTCAAATATGCGGAACTGAAGGCATCATCAGGAAGGTACTTTAACTTCATACAAATATTTGGATTTAGGACCTCCTTAATCACAACCTTATTTTCAACAAAAGAGAGCCAGAAAATGTCCCAAAACTAAACATCCCATTTAGCAACAAAAGCCTTACCTTTAGGAAATTTTCTACTTTGTCAAGAAGATTAACTATTTTTTGGACCTCCTCAGAAGCATTTAAGCAGGGATCCTTCAAAGCAGCTGCTTCAAATCCACTAAGTGCCCTCTCATAGTTCTCAAGATACTTGTTCACCTGAAATATGATAAATCATGGAAGTCACACTCAATATATGATAATAAAGAATCATTAGCTTGTAAAAAGTCACTTGACTTCAAGAAATATTCCCACCTAAAAGAGCAAGAATTCTAGAATTTTTCCTGCACTTTCAGGTAGTATCATTTCATACTTTTGATATAACATAAAAACAGGCTCATAAAGACCACTCATACCTTCTGCTGCTTCATTTTGCAGTTTCTCAAGCCCTTGATCTATTTTCAAAAATCTAATCTTTGCCATGACTCATGAAGAATACCATAGCATAAAAACATATTAGTTGAACTGGGTAGATTGCTTAGAAATCGAAAGATATCATTTGCCCAGTCGCCCACAATAAAAGTTGCAACTCTAACATACATGAATATATATGGCTAAGATCATCTCACCACAAGTTAAGAATATTTACATAAATATCTTGCCGTTAAAGTCAAAGCACGGAATCCAAACACTGCATTTAGTTAAGTTGCTTGGCAATTTCACCAGTTTGAAAATTATAGGCAATGCCTTCTCCAGGAAGTTGCATAAACTACTTAGATTTGTCCCTTCTGTAAATGCCAAAGCACCCTTTGTATTCATTTTGCAATTTTTTTTTTTTTAATTACCATATATGGACTCTAAAGAGGGTGAAAGGAAAATAAACAAAGATAGGAATCATGGAACTTGTATCAGAGATCATGGAATGCAGTAGGAATGTCATCAGCTCGTTACCGGAAAGCTCATCGAAATTGTTAAGATACTTTTAACTTTAGTCTCATAGAGCTCTTTAGAAGACAATGGTCTTTCCATGAGATACCTTTCTTAGGCACACCTTCAAATATGACATCAAAGTGCAATTTTTGAAAGAGAACATTGAACTATGAAAATACAGATTGCTGGGTTTCTATGATTGAAGAAATGAACAGAAGTGCTAGAAATCACAGTAATATCACTACAATCAATGTCGTTCTTAGTAAAAGCAAATAAAAGTGTTTGCATTTAAGATCAAATCAAAGAGGGAAAAGGAGGACCACAAAGGAAAACCCCCCCACTATGTAACAATTATATATCCACTGTATTTATATATTTGAATACAAATGACATTATTTAAATGATATATTATACATAGGAACATGTTGTATTATATTATAACAAATATATAGAACAACAGCAACACTTGAATGTTTCTCCATCCTATATGGTAAAATCTCATGACCTGGGGTTCATTTAGGGCAAAGAAGATAAGGAAATGGTCACCTGCATGCACTAGCAGTCAGACAACAGCTTTTCAATCACAATTCACAACTACACTCACAAGATTGCATAAGAAATGTCTGATGATCTCTGGCAGTTCCTACTTAGTAATGTCTGTTCTATTTTATTTGAGAAGTGGATATAACACTTTTAATAGTTTATGCACAAAAGTTTGAAAATGTAAAGCAAAATGTGATTACTTAACATTGAAGAAATGCTTTCTCAAATTTTCTTCTAGCCAACTAAAAAATATTAATTAGCAGAAAGTTAAATGTAATCACTCAAAGCAGTAGGAAGTCCAACTTACAGTAGCACTGTTGAAATATAGATCTGGATTGGATTGAATTCTTTCGTCTTTTTCCTGAAACATGAGTACAAAAGAAAAAAAAAATCCCTCAATTTTCTTTTTACCATACAATTCCTAAAAGTACAAATGGAACAGATTAAATAAAATCTCTATCAGTAAGCATCAGCAATGAAAACTCCAGCAGGCATCATATTAAATTCTAACAGCATTTTGGTAAGCTTTCAAGGATTGAAGAAGTTTGTTGTGATCCCATGATCCAGTCACAAAGAAGCTCGTGAGACAAGCATTTCCAAGGTTGTCTGCAAGATGTAAAATGCTGTTATACATTGTCTGGAAGCATCACAAGGAAAAGGTCACAGGGGAAACATTTCATTGTCTGTAATCATGTGTCTCTCACAGTGTCTATTTGAATGCATACAGGAATAGGGATCAAGAAGGCTAGTCAATACAAATACATGTATAGATATGATCATCTTACACCAAGAATTGCCATCCTTCACATCTAACATGATAGCCTCTTTTGCATGCTTTATGCTCTCCTCAACCATCTCTGCTTGATTTTCAGAACCTACAGGAGGAGATAATAGCTAGAAATTAGGAACCATCCAGGAAGACAGGTTCATCTCTTTGCTTATGTGACTTTGCTTTTAAAATATTAAAAAAAATAAATAATAAGTTTAGGTCCTCCTACAATTAGAAACATCAAAACTAAGCATCTTGTTGATCCTCAAATTTAGCTCCATCTAGACTCTGGAAATTCGGAATTTAAAACAAGAAGAAAAGCATCTCAAGGCTCCTGTGCCTGAATTTTTTTTCTTGTATAAGCCTATTTTATGACAGAAAGGCTGTTGGGGCATACCAGAAATAACCAACAGCAATACCTGTAGGCAAATAATAGATAGGTATTAATGGATCTAGCTTCATGCATCTTGCAAGAGAGCTCTACAAATTGTGGCAACAGAACACTAACGTTAATGCCTTCAGATGTTCAACTCTTTTCTTTCAAACTGTGTAATATAAAGAAGCTTCCATAAAGGGCTGTTACATTGATAAGTTACATAACAGAGGAACTGAAAGCAGGTAGATATTGTTTATAACTTCATGTGATATGAAGAAAGAGTATTTTCAATCCAAATCAACATCAACATTCTGCATGTTATGTTGCAGTTCTGTAGCCTATAGAGGAAATCAGCAAACAAGGACAAACAAGTGACTAAGGAAGTCTCATCAGGTATATAAATGTCACAGAAGGAGAAGAAAACAAAAAAGAACTCTTTATTTCAGATTAATAACCAATCTATGAGGAAAGGAAGCAGTATGTACTTCAACTGGAATTTCATTAGGCCAAAAACAATGTTATATACAGAGGGAAATGTAAAATCTACAAAATTCTTGCCTTGAGCCATTTTTCTTTCCAACATAGATAGTTGACACAATATCTCCTTGTTTGGACCCTGGATAACATCATAATGCCAAAAGATGAGAAGAATTAACGTGAATAACTAGATGAATGAGTAAGCATTCTAATGATGATGCATTATTAACTGAAGGAAAAGAGCATACCTTCTGTAGTGCAAGAGTGAAGCAATTTTTCGCTGAAGGAAGATCACCTTTCTTCCATATGCAGTTACCTAGACATAACCAAGCATCTGCAAGAGATGGATTCAACTTAACCTGGATAAAATAAGAATTTTCCATTTTGTAAAGTGGACCTTAGTGAATTATCAAACCACATCAAAGATGTAAACAAAGAACAAGAGCTCACAGCTTTTGAGAGGTGATCTTCTGCATCCTTTCTGTAATCAGGAAATACATCCAAAATTTTGCCTTTAAGATACTCAAATGTAGCACGCTGGGAAGGTAGTTTCCTTGCATCTGAGGTGGTGAAAATTAAAAGAAGAGTAAAGTTAATATTACATTTATGATATTATTTTGCATCTCTCAATGATAAAGTAAACAACTACATATTGCCATGTCTTCAGAGTTTAAATCCATAGGCTTCCGCTTGGAATGAAACCCATTTCCACTTGCACAATCATACAAACTGACAGTGGCTCGGTCAAGTTGCAATTTCATGCAAGTATGCAAAGAAATCCTATATCTCAGCTTGAGGTGCATGCAACTATAGTCAAATATATGGCTTAGGCAAAGGTAAACCCTTAGTCATAGATAGTGCCAAAGGAGCTTAAATCCATAATGCCCTCACCCTTGGACACTCAACAACCATAGCACTTATCCAAATATTAGGTTCCTGGAGAACTAAACCAAACTGGAAAACTACTCATATCAAGCACAGCTGGAGAATCAAAAGCTTCCATAAATCTCAATTACTTGAACCTGTCAAAAGTTACACTCGATTCCTTGCATCTACATACTTCCAACCAAGCTTTCTTATCCATTTTGCTAACTTTTCAAGCCGCATAAAACTACACTCGTGTCTTAACTCAACACGCTAGAGGACTCTGGACCATGTTTCACAATCATGTTAAAAAATAAAAATAAGGAATTTTTTTTTTTTTTGAAAAGGCAAGTACTCTGGATGGAACTAGGACTCATTTCACACTTCAAATGATTTAAGAAGGAATAGCAAATTGCTAGCATCAACCCAAAAAAAAAAAAATCATTTCTGCAGAATATATAGATGAGGACTTGATCAGATCATAAACAATATTATTTTGCTTCTTATTACTTCATCGTGACGCGGAAATGCATGTGAACTTTTTCACCCTAACAAAGCATCTCACGCAGTACATTAAGCCCTTCCTTATAAACCCCTCATCCAAGATTCAACTCTCCAATAAGTTCGCAAAGGATTTACTACCCAAAAGAATAGCCCCAGAAAAGACAAAGGAAAAGATACAGTAATCATACTCTGTTTGCTAATGAGTAATGCAGAGAAGAGTTTATTGAAAACCTATGCTACCTGTAAATTGACATTCTATAAATCAAAGTAAGTCCCCATAAAAAACAAAAATCCTTAAAAAGGGAACCACCTGTAAAACTGTCCATCCGATGTTTATTGGTCATCCAAACAAAAATGAGTTTAATGACAACATTAATTAAATAGCAGGAACATCTTCAGTTTAGATGATTAAGCAACCAGTTGTCGGATTAAAATACAAAAATTGATATAACTTAAAATTTGAAAATAAAGTACCGTGAGGGATGGAATCAAGGAGTTTGAGAGCGATATCGGACTGAGTTCTCAATTTGGAGGGTTTGTCATCTGGGTTTGCTGGAAAATAAGTGTCTCGAATGTGATAGAGATAGCTCGTCGCTTCACTGGCTTTTTCCATCAAATTATCTTCCACTTCCACTCGACTGCTCATTTTCTCCGTATCACTCCGATCTGCACGGCATTCGCAACTCACAACACCATACCGGACGCGAACGTTATCGAAGAGTAAACAGGTTTAATATGTCCAGCGAGGATGGTATTGCTACGTGTTGGACCGATAAAAAAACTAAAAATGAAAAGAGGCTTCGGTGGAACGACGAATAGCATGTAATGGCCACGTTTAAAAAAATCAATAAAATTTTAATATTCATAATTGTAATAGATATTTTTATTTTTATTATTATATATTAGTATCGGATCATTTTCTGTTTAGCGATATAAATAATAAATCCTCTATTTTGCTGCTGCTGGATAAAGGAGACAAAATAATAGCCTTAGATTTTTTGTGCCAGTATCATTTTTGTGCCGGAGGTCTCCAACCGGCCCAAGAATTCAGTTTAAGAAATAAGAAGTATGTATAAATAGATAATTTATGTATATATATATATATACATATTGATATGATGTTTTGGATTTAAATCCCTGAGACTTACGTTGACTTAAACGAGCTTATGGTTCAAATCGTAGTTCTTTGGACTCCGCCTATTTATCCTCATAATTAACCTCAGTCTAAGCTCATGCTCAACTACAATGATTAATAATAGCTAAGAGACTACAGATAAAATTAAGTAACTAAGTTAATAATCACCTCTTATATTTGTAAATCATGTCGAACCTTATAACTTTACTATCCATTACTTGTAAATGTGACTTCTACTTATTAAAAACTTTTTTAACTATCGGCTCTTCTCCTTTCTAAATATAAAACCAGCATCCAACAGAAAATCACCTTATATTTTACATACTTAAGTTATACACTACTTCCTTGGTTCTTATTAACTTCTTAGACTTTTCATTTATTTAAATATTGAATTAATCACACTAGACAACATTTTAGCGCTCCACACCTATTCTTGTTTTATAGGATCATATTATTATGCAAAGTCCAAATTACCTCGGATTTCTACCGATAAAACCAAGATAACAATATATATGATTGTTGTTAACATTAATTCACCTAAGGTAATTTTATTTTCCAAAAGTCTATATAGTGTTTTTTTCCCCCAAGTATACGGTACTACTTATATTTAGAAGGCCTGTGCTCGTGTTTATTTAGTACCGGCATCATTGGCTCATACATTAGGGGTGTGTCTTTGTTTTTTTTTTTTTTTCAAACCGGAATATTTATTCATAAACCATCATAAACATCCAAAGTACTCAACCAGATCGTGGGATACATAATCCCTTATAATAAACATCAAAAATAGAAGATAAATAAATCTATCATTCTAATTTCATGAAATCCTTTTTATGAATACGTAAATAATATATAGATAGATAGATACATCTCAACATTGATGCTCTTATTTTCGATAATACTTGGTTATTATATTTTTATGAAATAGCTTTTGATAAATTTTTTAGTTCATTGTTTGATTTATATATTAATTAGAGTTATTGAATAGAAGAGGTTGGAGATACCAACAAAAGTTAAAAGTTATCTACGCAATAGCATTTGATTGGCAAAGATAAGAAGAATTAAACAGCATAAAATAAAAAGAAAACTAAATAGTACAAAATAAGAAGAACGAGATAATATAATTTTCTTACACCACATTTAGTGTATGTAGTTTTGGATATAGATTTTTATAATTAAAGATTTTTGAAAAATTTTAAAAATTAATTATTCATATTATAAGTTATAATAACGTTGAATACTATAATTTAAGAACTTAAATGTAATGTTACTTTTAGAATATATCAATTATATATTATTGAATGTATTTTATACCACCAAATATAATATACGGTACAAGCTTTTAGTTCTAACTCAATACCTCAAGGCATTTTTATCCGGTAGCTTTGACCAATGGACAATCCAAACACTAGAAAAAAAAAAGAAAAGAATATGTTTGGTACTATATATAAAAAAAATGACAACCAAAAGATATTGGATGCCACAAAAAATTATTTCATGTAGTATAAAATAAATAAGTATATCTTTAAAATTTCAAAAATAACCCTACCAAGTTCTCAAATCACAATGCTAAACTTTATTATAATTTATTCTATAAATAATTAAATTTACAAGTTTTTTTCAATTTTTGTTCAATTACAAAAATTTGTATCCAATATTATGCACAGAAAATATGGTACAAGAAAGATCTACTGTCTTAAATTTTTATATTATGCTATCCAATTATCTTTATACTATTTAGTTCTACTAACGAAATACTATTTAACATATTTAGGTCTATATATTTTCTTCCTCTGGCTAATCATATCGATAAAGAAGCATACCATATTTTTTATACAAAACCAAAATATAAGTACCTACGTTTACTTTACATGCGTAGAAACATCCACTTTCCAAATAATCAAACTAAGATTAATTAAATATACGTTATACATAAACAAAACAATATATATGTATTGGATGCGATATAATTATGTAATATTGTGATCTTAATGCTTGAATTAAGCTTACTTTTTTGAAAAGTTTACAGAAAAATAACAAGAAGTTGAAGATTTTTATTGTGATAATTTAGGTATTCTAAAAATCATTTTGATCCATTGTCTTCATGATAAAATTGTTGTTTGACTCTATATTGCTAGCACTATGAATAAGAAAAGTGTTATAGAAGTATGATATTTTGGACATCAATTTTGATTATAATGTTATATGTAAGTACTCTTGATTTTGATTATGTGTCTTGAAGTCCATTTAGTTTTCTTGATAACATACAAGTTATGTTCATATACCGGTACATTTTGATCTTTGAAACTTGTTAAGAATTAAAGTATACGTGTTTATGACTTAATAATTTTCTGGGAAATTAATTCATGCTCTTAAAGTTGAATGCACGCTCTTGATGATAATATGAATGTATGAGTAATCTTGAATCATGTCATTGATATGGTAACGCTTATACGTTGTCAAGGGTTCAAATAGTTAATTGGGTCTTAAGTCACTTGGATTCAAGTCTCTAGGCTAGATTTGACATTGTAAGTATAGAATAAGGATCGTTACATCAACTCATCCAGTCTCAACTCTTGAATAAAGAACCTATGGTCATACTACATATTACATATTATCATCACAAAAATTAAATGAAGCTCAAAATGAATAACATATAGTAACTTTTATCTAAAATAGTGAAGTTAATACTCTATAACTTTTAGGCCTGTTATTAGTGCATTTGAACTCTCCAACAGTACCTACTCATCTTCCTTGCTTCTCCCTTTCCAAATTGAAAATCATCGAAAATGTGTTTTTTCCATTAAAATTTAGATTTTAACTTGAATGGTTAGATGGAATCTTGAACGTTGGTTCCTTATCAACCAAAATCAAAAGATCGTGATTCGTGAACAACAAATCAAATAACTTGGGTCAAGAATTTGGATTTAGTTTATAGAAGAACTTAATTTGATCCTCCAGAAGTGGGGGTGTTGGTTGTTGGAAAAGTGTAAATAGTAATAATTTTGACGAGGACAACGATGTTGATAATATATAGAATTAAAACAAAAAAAAGAAAGAAAGAAAGAAAGCTTAAACATGAATTGATCTAAGAACAGATTCAATTGGTCACGTGAACCAATAGGTTCGACAGCCCATGAATCGGTTGCCTCTGCTCATAATAATTAATTCAATTGACTATATAAACTACCATTAATGTAATTAAGGGTAAATTGTAAAAATACTCGCTTGTATTTATCCCATTTATAGATATTCTCCTTTCTTTCAATACGTGTGAAACACTTCTTAATCTTTAGAAAATATGCAAACCTTACTCCACTATCAATTTTTTCATTAATTTGTAAAAATGTGGGTCGAGGAAGCTAAAATTCCTATTATAACCGTTTTCTTCTACCTTTAAAGTAAACCATAATATCACAACTCCAAAAAAACGTTTACGCCTAAAAAGTAAGGTGAAAAAAGGATCTGTTCTTGGAACTTTCATTTGCTTAAAAACTACTTTTAGATTAAGAAAAAAAGAACATTGAAAACTAAATTTTAAACGTTAAATATGTTAGTAAAATTGGAACTACGCTTATAAGAACATAGTAATAAAGTCAATGAATGAATTTTATTTTTTTGTATTATGGAATTTCCTAAAATATGTAATTCTCATGTGAAAATTATCAGTGTATTTATTCAAACTTAAAGTTCTTGATGAGTGCTCTAGGAGTGGATAGAATTGGGAATCAAGCCGAATGGAGCTAGAACCAACAATTCAAGCTTCAACAAAATGTTATTAGGTTGATCGTTTCACCGGTCAGTTTCTTAGGTTTTAAAATTAACTTATTTAATTTTTATTTTACTTTATTTTTTTAGTATGCAATTATTCAATAAATATTTATAATATGTATATTATATTATAGAAATATACATATTTATTATAGAATTATTTTATATTATATATATATATGTACATTATGTAATATCATATATACAAAATAGGATACTGATAATATCTATCATATATATTTATATATATACATCATAAATATCATATATATACATTATGTAATATCATAAATCTTGGATCAAAATTTCTTTTACCCGTTTTTCTCGGTAATCTATTATTAACTTTTTTTTAACTCTTTTTACTTTGTAAGTTTTTTACGTTACTTATTTTCTTCGGAATAAAAGTGGTGCTTTATGTTTGTAGGTCCCACTTCATGTGTGTGCGAGCAAAAATCAATAGAATAATGAATAGCAAAGTAATTTTTGCATATTTTCTCAAGATTTGGGCTTTTTTTTTTTTCTGAGCCAATCTTAAAAAGAAAAAAAGGGTGCTTTTGCAACGGATTTACCATGTAATGCTTAATCGTTGATGGTCCTATGATGCTTTTGGACCAAACTTAGAATAAGACTTTAATGGGCTTTTCTAAAAGGAATATTATATATTAAGTGTAATATCAACTTATTTTGTATTAAATAGTGTTGTTATATCTAAAACGAGTGGTTGACGCAAATATGTGAAGAGATAAAAAATTATGAAAAAAATCTAATTGGATCGAAAGTTAATTTTCGGATTAAACCGTATAAATTAATTCGAGTTTGACAATACTAGGACTAAGTACTAAACTCCGATAATTAAATCTAATTTAGTAAAAGATGTTGAGTATATTAATATTAATTAATAGTATAATAATGAATTACGTGTTAATACATATTCATCGGTAATTGGTCTCGGACTTCAGCTAATCAACTTGATGCATGATCGGATGATAAAGGCCAAACAAAATAATTCTCCTACAGTGCGATAGTTATTAATCTAAGTTAGAATCTTTCACAGTAATTCCCCTATCTCAAAAATTTACAACTTAATTGAAACCTTAAATTATCGAACTCACATCTAGATGATTAAAAAAGCCAAATAAATAGATGGTCCATTGTGCAAAGAAGGGAATCAAATCGTGCACCTAATTTCTTATTTGCTACAAGTAACCCTCATTCACATTTTTTTATTAAATTCAATAATCTCCTTCAAAAACCGATATCTACCAAGTTAAAATTCTTATCAGTGACCATACAATCTTCAATCAGAACACCACTTACCGATCTTTACATCTCCCTTCCATACAAAACGCAGTAACGTCCTAAAACTAACAACCAAACAACGATACCAATTAGACTTCGCCTCTTTATTAATAGAGAGCAGAACCACAATGAGAAGAGGAAAACTTACCTTAGATAGAAAAGGAAGCCGACATCTTTAGATAGAAAGAGAGAGGAAGAGAAGGAGGAGGAGGGAGAGGGATCAGAGAGATGAATTGTACTTACATGTAGTATAGTTGATTCGATTGATTTAGTTTGATTCAATATAATCTTTTTAATAAAACTAGCTTGCATTATCCCTTTGACTAATCTTAATAGCAAATTATCAAGACTCATTTGGTTATCTAGATTGAAATGCACCAATTTCTTTTCCCTTTTGCTAAATAATAAATCACTATTTAGGAAAAATAAATTAAAACTTAAGGAAAGCAAAAACTATAAAAACTAAAGCTAAAAAAAAAAAAAAAACTCTCAAATCTCAAAATAATAATATTATTGCCTTAAAAATTAAATATTTATCTTAATATTCTTATTGATCTCAATTTTACTTGGTTCAACTCCATCGACCCTTGAACCTTCTTATTTTGGGATCAAGCTTCCAAAACAAGTTTGACATTATTACTTTTTTCATCCTTTTCAAAGAGAGGCTCTTTCATATAACTCCTATCGGTCTTAAGATTGACAATTTATATTACTATGTCGTATTTCATGTTAGTGTCTAAATGGTTTCATGTTTAGAACCCATAATACAATGCGTTTATTAATCTTTTCTAAAAATCTAAATCCATAACTTGATTTATTTAGTGTGTCTTGTGTTTATATTAAAACCCTTTGTCGATTTAAATGTTATAAATAAATATATAAAATACTTACAAATGTAAAGCAGAAATGGTGATAATAATATCTATATTCTACAAATAGAAAGGACATAGGATCTTAATTCTTAACATAAAATTACAATTTAAATAGAGAACCATTTCATACACTAGTATCTCATATCCATATCTGGATTTATAGTTGCAATTGGAGCTAATCTTCGGAGGCTATAATATGGTTAAAAAAGTCCAAAACATTACTTATTTAAAAAAAAAAACTGCTTTATATAATAGAAGATTAAGGTTATAATATAGTGTGATTTTTTCCTAATTACTACATTTATTGATGAATCATATATATAAGCACCAACTTTGCAATATGGAGATAAACACATATTTGCGTAATCAAATTATTCAATTTAACACACAAAAAAAAAAAATAGTACCATTGTTGAGCAAGGACTACATATGGAGAAGAAGACTTGACATTTTTATTTTTAAGAGTTGAGAACAATAAAAACGAAAATCATTAGCTTATGCCTTGTTAGGTTAGAACTGTAAAGGAATAAAGCTATAAATAGAAATGAATAAGTGATAAATCCTAGGTCTTAAGTCTATCTAATTAGAAAATGATGTGAGTTGTGACCATATAACACCCATTATTGTATATGGTGTGTACTGTTTACGGCTTGAGGAGGAATAAAATGTAGACTTATTAATATTAAACAGGTTCACAAATTGAATGCCATACCTTTTTACAGGACTTGCTTAATGAATGGTTTTCGAATTTAGGCACAAATCTAGATATGAATTTAAACATATTTAATTGAGTTTGACCTATTTGTGTCTCTTATGAATTTTTACTGTATACGGTTAGCCTAAATTCAATATTAAAAACAAGAGATTCTAGGTTCAGTCTCTAGTAAAGTTGCTAAGTTATCAAGTTTGATTTTTTTTCGGTTTTATAAATTAGTCTTTTTTAAACCGATCAATATTAAACCTTATCAATTTAATGTTGATTATCAACTAAGGTTTAAAGAAAACTAATTATTTTATATTTTGAAAATGTTTTTGGAGTCACCACTTGACCAGAATCGAGAAAAAGAATTATGATTTATTATAATTTAGCTACTAATCTTTTTGATAAAACTAATTTTCTAAATGGTTTTAAAAACTAGAAAATCGAGTCCAAGGATTAATTCTTTAAACCCTTATGAGTACTATCAACTTTTCAATTTTAGACTTAATCTCTTAAAATCACTTTTCAAAAATTATCGCAATTTAATCAATTATTAGTAAATTAGGCTAAATCGAATAAGTTAAAAAAATGGGTATTTTCGTTTTTTACGTCTCTCAAGAGGTGTTTACGTATCTGTTATTCGAGATCAAACGTACATAGTTTTTTCAAAAAATTTAAATGTGTTGGATGATTTTAATTTGAGAAAACGGTCGGGTTTAAGTTTTTAACCTGATTCAAGTTTTAATTAAGAAAATTTCCTAAATGGTCCTAAGCGAGGTTTTATTTTTTGAAAAAATTTAAAGTAGTCCTAATTTTTGGAAAATGATTGAAAGGTTTTCTAAGTGAGAAGACAAATTTATTATTTATTATTTGTTACTTCTTCATTTTACTTTTTTTTTATTTTTGTTATATATTATTTTTTATTTTGACTAAACATAAAAATAAACAAATAAAATAAACTAGGCTTTTTCCTTTTTCTTTTTCTTCTTCTCTCCTTTTTTTTCTTCTTCTTCTTTTTCTTTTTCTTTTTTCGGATTTTTCTTCTACCTTCTTTTTTTTTCAGTTCTTTTTTTTTTTTTAGTTACAATTACATAAGGATTTAATGAAAATAAATAAATAAGAAAAAAAACAAAACAAACAAAGATAAGGCTGAACCAAGCTGTTGTTACGCCCCGAAGTTATAAAGTCACAACAGTCCTTCCGTGTAAACCATTCTATAATAGTAACTGGCCTCACAGTACCTATCATAGATATGACATATATAAAGCGTCGACGACTCCTCGTTTTGAAATAAACAGTTCAATTAAGAATTTAATTAGAGTTACAATAAGTATTAAAACTTTACGTTAATATAATTCAAATACATGTATATTATTGTAGAATTCCCAAGTGATTCTATATCATATCATAACAATCAGCTAGTTTACATATCAAATACCAGTCTTTCAGTTTTAAAGGTACTAGTAAAACTCTAGATATAAATTAACTATTATGCAAATTGATCCTCATGCCCCCAGTCTTCAAAAGAAAACTAACCTTCGGATAGTTGTAGTACGACATATTAGTCAAAGTAATCAGAAGTCAGGACCTGCAAAAGGTTTTATATAGGTATGAGCAATTACAGCTTAATAAGTTGAATTGGAGACTCATAAATGTATACAAATATAAACAAGATTATCAAGCAATTATTTTTATACAATGCAACAAGTAAGTGCTATCACATAACGTAGTTTGGTCCGTTACGAAATTAGAGTAATTTCATCTACTCTAATCCGAGTTGAGGAGTTTTTATATTTTACAACAACTCACAACTAAACTTAAGTTTGTGCAATGAAGACACTACTCCTCCTAAGACTATCCTTCTAACCAATGTCCTCATCCTCACTACGATCTCTTCTCCTGTCATTTAGTTCAGCTAAGGATGAAGAAAAGACCAAATTGCTATCCAGTGTTATCTTTTTCGAAGGTATCAGTGTTTGGTTGGAAAATCCTAATGATCCCCTAAAAGGTTGCAATACATGACAATTTAGGTATTAGGGTCAATTAAGATTAGGTTTAATTTAGGATGTTCAGACAATTTCACACCAATCCAATCATAACAGTCATCAATCATAACACAAATTTCAACATGAAGTTAGATACGCAAGCACATGCATAAAACTACTTACAATCATAATCATACACAATCCTAAATCTCTGAATACTCTAAAATAATACTCTAAATACAGTAAAGTAATAAACCCAACTTACTTAGAATCTTAAGTCGCTCAACCACTTGTCCCAAGTTGTCTCGTCTCTATGTGTCCTATAATACAGATATGCTCTTTTAGTACTTATACTTTAATGATACATATTCTAAGTTATGATTTAACTCATTTCTCCATATATACCTATTATTTACTAACGATTTATCTTACATTAATTCGGGGTTCGGTTTCCGAATCTGATTCTAGTTCTAGTTCAATTTCAACAACAAGAAATTTTAAATACGCTCGAATCCTAATGTAAAATTAATCACATTAAGCTCAAGTATTCTAATATCATATTAGGTCTTAATTTAGTATTTTAACCTATTCAGTACACTCTAATCCTAATTAGGGTACTGGATTTTACTCTCGATGTGAGAAAATTTTACATTTTTTATCCAATTACCTAAAATTAATTTTTACATCAGATTTATTTTGTACTAATATTATTATTATATTATTCAATTTAACCTATTATTTCATATTTATTAACATCCCAACTTCACATATTACTAAATTTCCTACAATTACCACATAATTCCCATATTAATTACAATTAACACTACAAATGTTAGGATTAGTTTTCCAATTTAGAGATTAACATCCTTAAATATCTAATTACCTTCTAAATTAGTAATTAATCATTTAATCACTTACTTAAGCCAAAATTACCTATTTTTCTCATCATTTTAGGGTTAAAAAATTACTTAAAATTTTTGAAAATTAATTTTATAAAAATGGCTTCATATCATTGTTCTACAGAACTTAAGTATTCTATAGAAAAAAATTGAACTCCAAACTACACTCCTAAGCATATTTATTTCTAATTCTAAACATGTTCGGTTTTGCTCAATTTCTTAAGAACCTTATATTTAAAGATATGATTACACTTAATCACTATTTTTCCCTAAATCTAATCACTATTTTATAATTTTCTGGGCATAATTAATAATTTCCTGGGCATAATTAATAATTTCAAAGAATTTTGCAAAATTGGAGGAGATTTAAGACTCACCTAGCTCGTGAGCTTTTTGGCTTCCAACACTGGTTTAGGTGTATCGGCCGATCTAGGCAGTCGATTTGGAGTGGGGTGGTAGTGGTGGTGGTGGTTCAGTTCCAGGTGGTGGTGGTGGATGTGTGGGTTCTGCCTACTTTTAACTACACAAATTTGGGGGAAAAAATTCTAAAACCTTAATTTCCCTTTCAATTTCGGTTCTCTCAATTTTCTTCAGCTCCCAATTGACCAAATGAGCTTTGAAAATTTTCTTGCTATTTATAGGGTTATAAAGAAATTGTTGTGCATTAATTAGGATAAAACAAGACACATATCTCTTCTATTTTTGCTTTTTATGTGTTTAAATTTAATTGGTCAAATTTTCTCTTCTTTCCCCCTAGCTGCCACAACTTGATTTGTATCATTCCTAATCTCCCTAATTTTTTTTTATATTTCCTTAATTTTTTTATAATTTTCTTTAATTATTTAGTAATTTTTTTGCAAATTTCGAGTAATTTAGGTAATTTCACGTATTTCTACCTACACGTAAATATATATAGGGTATAAGTAAACATTCCTAAATATTATTTAAGTCATTCTATAATTTTTAGTATATATATTATCTATCTCTAATGATTTATTAATTATCAAAATACATTTTACGTATTTACGCACTTACGCACTTTCGATAAATAACAAGTAATATACTTAAAATTTTAAAATTTTATATTCTCTTATTTTGTTACTTATTTTCTTAAATTCGAATTTATGAGATCACTTTTAATAATATTTCTAACTTTAATTTATAATTTAAGTTTAATCAGATTCTTTAATTGATCGCCCTAAACTTTATGTACTAAATTCGATTCTACCATTACTAGGCTTCTATTTAGGGCTTACAGCTACAAAGTAAGGGCACAGGTCGATCTGCTGTTAGATACGAATTTCGAATCAAACTTAGGTTTTAGGTTGGACTCAATTTGTTTGATTTGACCACGTGCGTTGCACATGCAAGGGCTAAGAAAGGAAGAAGGCGTTCACACAATCTTGATCCTGGTGGCTCTAGGGGCCAAACTGATCGGGAAAGGCCACTTTTGTGGCAATTCTATTGGAGATTGGGGGTTTACCTAAGTGTTGTGGCCTAAGGTAGTGGTTGGCACTTAAGCGGTAGTAGATGACATGTAGAGTGGTGATTTTGGCTTAATCAAAATTGGTGTGTACTTAAGTGAATGTGGTGTTCGACAAAGGGGATGTATTGTGGCGTGGTTTGGTGCAGTCGGAGGTTATTTAGGTAATGGGTTTAGTGTTGGTTGTTGTAAATGTGGTGGCCATGCATGTGTGTTGCTGTGGAGATCGACAGTGAGGGCTTACCACTACTTTCTAGTTATGGTGAGGTGAGTGCAAGAAGAGAGGGGCACAACATTGAGTTTTGATTTGCTTACAGCAATCGGTTTATCCAAGGATGGTGGAAAGAGAGAAATCACGGTGGTCACAACTACATAGGTGGATCTGGAGCTGAATTAGGGTGATCGCATCGCTATTGTAGTGGAAAGGATGAAGATGACGCAAGAAAGGGGTTGTCTAGGAAAGTGAATTGGAGCGTAGGGCTTGTTGTGCATGAAGCTCGAAGGAGGTTGGAGTGTTTTTCGAATCTGAGCTCAATCGAAAGAGAGAGAGGGAAAGTCGATATCGGTGGTGGATCTGTATAGGCTCAGTGTGTGTGCTAAGTGATATGGTAAGGAGGCTTGGTATGTGAGTTGAGCGAAAGTGATTTGATGTGTGTTGTATGGTGCAGTGGGTGTGTAGCATAAATAAGGTCAAGTAAGGAGCTTGGATGGTAGCTGTAGGTCAAATGGTGGGTTTAGAAAAAAATAGTTATGTCGAGAGAGGGTAAGAGAGTCCAAGTCGTATGTGAGAGAGAGAAAGATGCCCATTTCTAGTGAAAGCTCAGGAGAAGAAAGAAAATCAAATTGAATTGCCTTAAGTAACTTTGACCACCCAACCCCCCACCCCCCTCTTTAAAAAAAATTCAATCTTCAATCGAATTTTAAATGTGTAGGATAATGGATGTAGACATGATTCTCAGTAAAATCAAAACTAGGTTATGCCTAATTTGCAATTTCATCATTAATTTGGCCAAATTGCAACATAAAGAGGCTTGTAATTGGCATTGAAGTTGACCAATCAAGGAGGGAATGTGCAAGATTTCTAGAGAAAATTAAGCAAAGAGAAAGAAAGAATATTGCCATGATGCCACGTCATCTAATGAGAAAATGCTGCATGTCCTAAAACACATATGGCTGATGATGTGTTATGCATGTAGTGGACATATGTAAGTGGTAGTGCCATGTGTGGCACAATGACGTCTTGACATATGACAATGAGTGTTGTGTGTATTGTCAAAAAAAACAAAAGGTTTTCTAATGCCTTTGGTAAGATTCGAACCCATAACCTTATGTTAAACCCAATGCAATATCTAAGTACTTTACCATTAGGCCATTAGTCTATACCTTATTCATAGATGCAATTAAATTATATATATGGATAAGGCCAACTTAGACTAGATTTAAAGCTAAACTCAAGTTGAACGCCTCTCCCCTATCAAAGGAAAAACTTATTATTGAAATACTAAAACTTATTTAAAAATCCTAAATTATTTTATTTTTCTAAGTTTTATATTTTTTATATTTTTTCTAAAAAATAATTTTTTTTGTTTTTTTTTTCTAAATTTTATTTTATTTTTATATTTTTTCCTTAAATTAAGACCCTTTTACTCTATTCTAAAAATTCCAAAATTAAAGGAGGCTGGGGTACAAAAATGAGGTGTCTATAGTCGCCCCTTTTTGTGATAAAGTTTAAGTAAAACTTTATCACAAAAATAAAAGATATACTATTTTTACCCCGAAGGTGAAATTTATTCTAAGAAGCGCCTAGGTTTGATATGCTAGGGATTTGGTGAATGGAGAAAAGCAAAAGAGAAAAGAGGCACTCTAAGAGCTAATTGAGACACAATAGAAATGCGAAGTGTAAGGACCTTATAGAGAGCTTAGTAGTATTTCTTAAAATTTCCATATCATGTATACACTCATGATAAGAAAATCGCTTTGTAAGTTAGAAATTGCAAAACTCTAAATAGTTAATCACTAGGGTTTTCAATTTTAGTTTATTAACTCATTGAATAATATAAATAACTATGGATATTCATCATTTCACGGTTCCTCAAAATCATAAAAAATTAGTATCCCTTATCAAAATAGTGAAATAAGGTAGACAATTCTAGAAAATTCTAAACTTACTAAAGATACCAAACTTAATTGAGATATTAGTTGTTTCCTAAAGCATTCCAAATTAATTACATAAGCTTTTCATCATACGTATTCAATGGTAGCACTTCGTACTTCACACTCGATTCCTATCCCTATCCCAACAATCAATTAACTTGCATAGAAAAGAATCGTTGGGACGTAAGCTTACACTTAGTGAGCTAATCCCTCCATTATGCCACATAAACAATATAATTTAAATGCACAATATATGAATGCATGAACACTCAAAATGCCGAACAATACATGCAGCAACCTAAGAACTACATGCAACTCAAAATTACGTCCCCTATAATCGAGATTGGAGATGATTAACGACACAAACCATCAACTGAGTTCTAGCACCTAGTTTTTTTTTTTTCTTTTCAACATACTTGAAACAACTCAAACTTATACATAATATAAACAACTTTACTTTTCATATAGAAAATACACTTCCCTTTTTAAAACCAAACTTTAAGTCAAAATTCCCAAGTCTAGCGATGTGGTGGTCTCTGCAATCCGTAATCACATGCCCTAAGCAGAAGCTACAAGACATAGCCCTTCACTATCAATTAGCATCCCTTGGCGCCTAATAAGCTCGAAAGCTCAGGACAAAAACTCAATAATATAAATGGTACATTTGCCTAATCCTGGCACGAGACCCTGCTCCTATGAGCCTCTTCCCATCTTCCGCGTGAAGTGGCAGTTGGTATAGTTATAATGCAATTATAAGAAATGCATAACTCATTGATTTTCTTAGTTGAATGCTTAATTTATTAATTTCCATTGTGATCAAGCAATTTCATTCCATACAATCTATACATACTATTATCACAACAATTTCCATTATTATCTCATTAGCAAGTCATGGCATTCATTCATAATATAGTGCACATGCATCTACCATATTCCATAAACATTTAAGTTTATTATATAAATTTAAGTGTATCTATATTACAAGCAAAACCAAGTATAAAGTTATCAAAAATCACCTACTCAACCATAGCGCAACCATAATAGTCCGCAAGTAGGTTGTCTCTAACAATCAGGTCTCCTAGACATTGTAAATATGATATTATAAGAATTTGAAATAAAATGTAGAAGGCTAAGCTAAAATCTTTTAAGTTACATTTTTTTAACTTAGTTTTGTATTTTTTTTTTCCCAATTTTACTTAAAACTTCAATTGTGTATAACTTTCTCGTTTTAAATCCGATTTTTATTATCTTATAGTTGATTTTTATCATTTTCAATTGTACTTCAACATGGTATAGTTATATTTTTTAGATGAGGCATGCAAATATAATGGGAATCAGGCTACTGGACCTTTGACCCGTAACCGAGCCCGAGGACTTAAGGGGCTGGCACGACGAATCCTTCTATTCCAATCAACCCCTGCTGAGACCAAGTACTTCCTTATCGAGTCACCTTTAATGCTGTACCATATGACTGCCCATTCTTCTACAGTATGCCAAGTTAATGATTACTCTCTAGCATCGAGTCAATCAATTACTCGGCATTTTCCTTCCGAGAAGTCGAGAGAGAGAGTCTAAACTGACTAAGTCATCTTTACTCGGACAAACCCATATGTCTGTACTATTTATCCGCATCTCCTAACAACCTTACTAATACAACATCGCTACGTATACAGTAACATATGTAGAATTTGTAGCACTAATGATTGTTTTCTTTGTATATTCATTTTTACCCTTTGTATCGTGTACATTACTTCTTTAGGAAATATCCTTTTGTCTTTTCCCTTTTGGGCAAGTTGCCCTAACTTGCGGGTATAAATACCTTTGTACTTATAGCTGTAAAAAATCATATTATCTTCAATACACTTTTAAGTACTTTCTTCCTTGCATAAATATTGTTGTTTACTTTCAGCATTACTCTTATCCTTTCCCTTAAATAAGATTAGGTGGTGAGTAATCTCATTGGATCAATTTATACGTCATATCGAATTGTACCGTAAGTCTTTGGAAGTTCTATTGGTACATCATATCCTTAGGTGCTGTTCGTAAGTTTTTGCTTACTGTTTCATTCGCCATTTTTGCCCCATTTCATACATTTCCCTATTAACCATTTTTGAGTTTTCTATAAGTTTAAATCCATCCAACGACCGGCCTTGTACGTTCTTAGTTACGGTTCGCAACATTTTGGTATCAAAGCGGAGGTTTTTGTGTGAACTGTAGTAGTTCTTGAAGTTCTACAATACTCTGTTTTTGTGTGTGTAAAATAGAGTAAGTTACTGTGTTCATTTGACTACTGCATTGTTAGTTGTTCACTTTCTAAAGTATTTGTTTGAGCTTTGAATTATGAGGAAGAATGACAAACCCAAGTATGAATGTTAGTAGATTTAACTCGAGCTATTCATGTGTTGTCTTACCGACCCATTGAGGCCGCACATAACACTCCATAAACTGCTCAACTTATTAAAAGCCAGAACCCAACTTAAGGTGGAGGAGTTGGCGAATGAGTAAGGCGAAGGATAAACTTGAGAGAGCTTGATGAGGAGGAAGAAGAGTATTTTGAAGAGGAGCGTGTACGAGTCCTTAAAGCATCCGATAATGTGAAGTTTCGGATTTTGAGTTTCAATGGATCTAAGAATGCTGACTAGTATCTGGATTAGGAAGAGAAGGTAGAGCGTATGTTTGAATACTATCAATATGAGGCATTGAATTCTCTAGGTATGCTGTCATGTGGTGGAAGAATTTTCAAGCCATGAAAAGATGAGAGGGGTATTGAGAGATTAACACTTGGCCCGAGATGAAGAGAGTACTCAGAAATAAATTCGTGCTAGAAACATACCTCCAAGATACTTTCACTTGACTTTAGAAGCTGATACAAAGAGGTTGAACTATTGATGAGTATGTTCAAGAATTTCAAATGCTTATGATGTATTGTGAAGTGGAGGAACCACCAGCTCGAATAGTCTCAAGGTTTGTTAAGAGTTGAGAGAAGACATTCGAGATGTTATAGAGCTCCAACGATTTGATACAATGGATGAAGCTGTTAGGATTGTCCAGTAAGTAGAGAGGCAACGAAGGATTCGAGTAACGACTAAAATGCCGATTAGCCAACCTAGTTAAGTAAGTCACTAAACTTAGTCGAGTACGGAGCCGAGCAAAAAGATTGATGTAAGAGCCGAGCATAAGGGCCGACCTGAAGATGTAGTGTCGATTCAAACGTATGAGAAAGTGCAAGGGTCTAGCAGGAAAACCAGCCAGATTAAGTGCTTCAAGTGCTAAGAGTTCAGACATATGGCTGCTCAATGCCCGAACTGAAGGACAATGGTCATTAAGGGAGACATCTTGAAGTTAGAAGTAGAGAATACGGATGAGGAACCTAAGGAGGATGAGGTTCTTGTTGAGAAAGAACTAATTGAGGAGGACATGTTTCTCGAGGACTTAGACCAGTTACTCATGGTTATCTAATGCACAATAAGCGTGGAACCCTCAGGAGAGGAGGAGCAAAGAGATAATTTGTTTCATACTACCTGCAAGGTAAATGATCAGACGTGTACTCTCATTATGGATAGTAGAAGTTACACCAATATAGCATTAACTAATCTCGTTTCCAAACTAAAGCTATCGACTGTTGCACATCCCAAGGCGTACAAGTTGTACTAGTTGAGTAAGAAAGGAACATTACATGTCACTTGGTAAGTACTACTACCGATCACTATAGAGAATTACTTTGACCAAATCTTCTGCGACGTACTACCTATGTGCGCTTCCCACATATTACTGAGTAGGCCATAGTTGTTTGATAGGAGAGTTATTCATGATGGCTACAGGAACACATATATGTTCGAGAATGATGACCGAAAGATCATGCTAAATTCGATGCCGCCGAGAGAAGTTAATAAGTTGCAGACGAAACTTGCTTGTAGATCGAAGAAGGCTCTGGTGATAAGTAGAGCTGAGCTTAGAGAGGCCATCAATGCTGACAAGTCAATCTTATTGTTGGTTAGGCGACTACTAGAAATAAAGGATTAGGGTGAGCTTCCCTAGGAAATCAAGGAGTTGCTAGATGAATATGCCAACCTGTTCCCAGAATAGTTACCTAAAGGGTTACCCCAACTTGAGGAATAGAGCATTGCATTTACTTAGTACCCGGTGCTACACTGCTGAATAAGCTAGCTTATCGGATGAATCCCGGGCAAGCTTCTAAGCTCCAACGTCAAGTCAATGAGTTGTTAGAGAGAGGCTATGTAAGAGAGAGTCTCAGCCTTTGTGCTGCACTTCTAGTGCTAAAGAAGGATGGAATCTGGCTAATGTATGTTGATAGCTGAGTTGTAAACAAAATCATGATCAAATACAGTTATCCAATCTTAAAGCTAGAAGACATATTGGATGAACTAAGTAGAGCTAAGATTTTCAGCAAGATTAATCTTAAATCTAACTACCATCAAATCTGCATGAGACTAGGGGATGAGTGGAAAATTATGTTCAAGACTCAACATAAACTTTACGAGTGGATGGTCATGCCCTTTGGCTTGTTGAATGCTCCGAGCACTTTCATAAGGCTTATGAACCATATGCTAAGACATCTCATAGGGAAGAGTGTTGTGGTGTACTTTGACGACATCTTAATATACAGTGCCGACATGCCAAGTCATTATGAACATCTTAGAGTGGTCCTGGATATCCTTCGTGTCAAGAGACTATTCGGCAATTTAAAGAAATGTTGTTTTCGTCAAGAGAAAGTAATATTTTTAGGCTATGTAGTTAGTAGAGGAAGCTTGCGAGTTGATAATAAAAAGATCCAAGCAATTGTTGAATGGCTGACTCCTGCTACTTATGCTGACGTGGGAAGCTTCCATAGACTAGCTTTATTTTACAAAAGGTTTATTAGGAATTTCAGTACCATCATTACATTGCTTACCGAGCTAACGAAGAAGAACACCAACTTTTGATGAGGAGAAGAGGAGGAGAGGAGTTTTGCCGACATAAAAGAAAGATTAACCTCCGCCCTGGTATTAGTACTACCTAACTTTGACAAAATTTTTGAGCTAGAATGCGACGCATCGGGTATTAGAATAGGTACTATCCTAATGTAGAAAGGCCAGCCAATACCCTTCTACAGTAAGAAGCTTCGAGGACCGTAGCTGAACTATTCTGTATATGATAAGGAACTTTTGGCACTAATTTGAGCAATGCAAGTATGGCAACATTATTTATTGTTAAGAGAATTTGTTATATATATTGACCATGAATCGCTAAGGTGCCTCCGAAGTCAAACCAAGTTGTCGAAGTGGCAAGTGAGATAAGTTGAATTCATTGAAGGATTTAATTTCGTAATGAAGTACAAGCAGGGAAAGAGCAACGTAGTTGCAGATGCTCTTTCGAGGAGACATGCGCTTTTATCAGAACTGCAGACCAGCCTGTTTGGGGTTTGCGAGTATTAAAGAATAATACTCCAAGGATCCACACCTTGGACCAATAATTCCGCGATGCATGGATTGGAGGATAGTGGATAAGTATTATGTGGAGGATGGCTAACTATTTTAAAGGGGGAAATTGTGCATGCCGACTCGTTCCCTACAGGAATTATTAATTAAGGAAGCCTACGACAGAGGACTCTCTGGACACTTTGGACAGAGGACTCTCTGGACACTTTGGACAGAGGAGGACTTGTGAACTATTGAATGATTGATTCTTTTGGCTGAGAATGTGGAGAGATGTGCATCGAGTTATCAAAAGTTGTGCTGTGTGCAAAAAGGCCAAGCGCCGAGCCGAATAAGGGAAAGTAATACCCCTACCTATTTTGACAAGGCCGTGGATTAAACTGAGCATAGACTTTATTCTCAGACCGTCGTGAACTGCCCAAAGCAAAGATTCTGTAATGGTCTTCATGAATCGGTTCATTAAGATGGCACACTTTGTGCCATGCACCAAAACTAACGACGCTTAAGTTATTGCTTCTCTTTTCTTACAGGAGATTATGCGGATACATGGCATGTTGAGAAGTGTAGTCTCTGATAGAGACCCAAAGTTCTTAAGCTATTTCTAGAGAATCTCGTAGTGTCAGTTAGGAACCAAATTACTCTTCAGTACCTCATGTCACTCCCAAATTGACTGCTAAACAGAGATGGTTAATCATACTTTGGGTTCACTGCTCCAATCTACAATAAGCAAGAATTTGGTTGATTGGGACATATGCCTGCTAGTGGTTGAGTTTGCCTATAACTGAACCGTATATGACACTACTAAGCAGACTCCCTTCAAAGTGGTCTATGGATTCAATCTTGAATTACCCCTCAACCACGCCCTTGTACCAATACTTGTATAAGAGAACCCCGATGCCTCAACCAGAGCATAATCTCTTTAGCAGATCTATGATAAGGTCACTTGGCACATCGATTAAGTTGCTAGAAGAATACGAGAAAAGACCAAGGGTAGGTTGGCTAAACAATTTTAGTTGGGAAACTTAATATGGCTACACCTCAATAAGGAATGGTTCCCGAAAAAAAGGAAAAACAAATTATCTGCAAGAGTGGAAGGACCTTTCAGAATCTTCTAGAAAATCAGTTACAACGCCTACAGGTTAGAATTGTTTGAGGACTATGGGCTTTCTAACGCCTTTAACATTGCTGACCTTAGTCCATATCACCCTGATGAAGAATTGAGCAAACACCATTCGAATTTGATCCCAAATCCAAAACAACCTAGAGGGAATAATGGGAATCAAGCTATCGGACCTCTGACCCACAGCCAAGCCCGAGGATTAGAGGGGTTAGTACGACGAATCCTTCTATTCCAACTAACCCTTACTAAGGCCGAGTACTTCCTTGTCGAGTTACCTTTAATGCCGTGCTATATGACTACTTATTCTCCTATAGTATGATGAGTTGATGGTTACTCTTTAGCACCGAGCTAATCAATTATACAGCATCTTCCTTCCAAGAAGCTGAAAGGGAGTCCAGACTGACTAAGCTACCCTTGCTCTGACAAACCCATCTGTCCGTACTATTTGTCCGCATCTCCTGACAACCTCGCCAATGCAGCATCATCACGTATATAGTAACATATGTAGAATCTGTAGTACCAATGATTATTTTCTTTATATATTTATTTTTACCCTTTGTATCGTGTACATTGCTTCTTTAGGAAATGTCCTTTTTTTCTTTTCCCTTTGGGGTAAGTTGTCTTAACTTGTGGGTATAAATACTTTTGTACTTATAATTGTAAAAGATCATATTATCTTCAATACACTTTTGAGTACTTTCTTCCTTGCATAAATATTATTGTTTACTCTCAGCATCACTCTTATCCTTTTCCTTAAGCAAGGTTATGTGGCGAGTAACCTCATTGGACTAATTCATGCATCATATCGAATTGTACTGTGAGTCCTCGAAAGTTCCATTGCTGCGCCATATCCTTTAGAGCTATTTATGGGTTTTTGCTTACTGTTTCATTTGTCATTTTTGCCCCCTTTTGTACATTTCCCCATTAACCCTTTTTGAACTTTCTGCAAGCTTGGACCTATTTAGCGACCAATGTTCTTAGTTATGGTTTGCAACACAAATTTGTCTACTGATTAGAACAATAGCGGTACTCATGATTTGGTACTCTTTCAAACTTAGTATGGCTATAAGGCTTTTTATTACCTTAGGAAATCTTTTGGGTTTAGGCTTAGGACTTTATTCTAAGCTTAAAACACTTTTTAAAATTAGATTTCCATCCTTGGTTTACACTCTTGGTGCCAACAACATCTTATGAACTCTTACGTGGGCTTAAGTGATCAAATAGGCTTGTTTTTTTTTTGTCTAAATTAAGGATAGACACTTTGTTAGGCTTGGGGAGTATTATGTGAGCTTCTTAAGGGTCTTAAAACAACTTTTATAGACGAGTTAAGGTACTAGTTAAAAATTTAGTGAAGGCTTAACTTAGAGTTCTAGGCTTTTTTTGAGAGTTTTAGATTCTGTTTTGAGTTTTAGGTTTTATACACTTGTTATACTTGATTTGGTTGATCTTTTCACTTTGCTTACTTAGTTTTATCATATTTTTAAGTGACGTTTCTTGTGGTTTTAGATCTGGTTGTGATGGTTCAAGGGTTACACACTTGGTTTTTCAACTTGTTTTATCATTTCCTTAAGTTTATGAGTTAAATCATGAACCTATGTTACTCATATTCCAACTCTAACTTAACTTCTCTTCCATTTGGTGATTATTTAGCTTATATACTACATGAAAATGATAGATCTTATACTTATCATAACTTTTATGCTATAGTTCACATCTCAAAAAGTTGGTTTCTTCATAAAAGTTTCATGTAATGAATTTTTCTTTACCTAAGGCTAGTTTTAAACATATGTGACCACATGAAGTTAAAAATAACATCTAAACACTACACGTATCCTATATGTCTAGCATGTTATCTCTCTTCCCATACACATATTTCATGATTTTTCTCAACTTACAAACTTCTATTCTAAGTGCTAAACATGTATCTTACAAAATACCAACTTAGCATACTAATATTCCAACTTTTATGTGAGAAATTCATAAGCTTATTTCTTGAAGTGGCTAGCTAAGTTATCATCTTTTGTTCATGTCAACAACTTCATGAAAATATGATCTTCTAACATGGCATACTAAATTTCTTTAACAATGAAATAACTTACTTGTCCTCAAATGGGCAAATATGGTGGTTGTGCAACTAATAGTTCTCTTAACTCCTTGTTTTCCTTCCTCTTCTTGCAAGTTCTTTTAATGACTAAAGTCTTAATGTTTAAGGTAAGTTTAGGGATATTCTAAAATTTTTAAAAATAGCTTTTGGAGTTGTCAAAAGAAGGTAACAAATCAAAGTTGTGCCATGAGTGTGGAAATAAAAAGAAGTGGTAGCAATGGGGATTTTGTGGGGTTGAGTTTCTTCTTTTGTTTTGTATTTGAAGTGTAGAAAAGGAAATGAAAGATGAGGGAAAAAGAGAGAGAGTGTGGAAGTTTTGATATGTGCATGAAGTGTGTCCAACAAGCTTCATTTGGTTGTCTTTTATCATGCACAAAAGCTAAACTTTAACATGACTAGATAATGTAAGTATTATGGGGTAAATAGTGCTCATCAAAGATAATTGGTTTTATAGATGGATGACAAGGCATAGCATCCCCTAGCTATCTTTTCAACTAGCCATGTAGGTGTCCTTTTGTGTATTGTATTGTCTTGTCTTGTCACTTGTTTAAAAAAATTAAATTGATAAAAGGAAGAGATAACTTATCCTTATGTAGTATAGGTTATGGTATGATAAAGAAATGGTCTTATTACTAACTTTTAATAAGTTAAGAGGTGATAGTTGATTCTTACTCTTAATTGATAAGTTATTTAAAGTGATTGATTAGCTTACTTCTCTATATGTAACATGACTTATAAGTGAAGATAAGGGAATTTTCTTGTATGTAATTCTTTTAGGGTTTTGTTCTCAAATTAATTTGTAAGTTATGATTTACTTCTTCAAAAATTTTATAATTTTGTAGAGTTGAATAAAATTTGTTAAAATTATATTTTTAATTATTTATCTAAGGTCATAAGTCCTTGATTATTCTAGGGTTTAGGGTTCTAGTGAGCTTAAGTACATTTTAGGGGTTTTCACTAATTTAGGAGTAATTAACTTATACTTAGAAGTTTAAGGTTCAATTGGCTTAATTATTTAGGATTGTTACTTTATTATGCAATATATATTTATATCACATGATATATTAAGAAAAGAGAAGAAATTGCTTAGTAATATATACATATATATATATGTATGTGTGTGTGTGTGTATATATATATATATGCATATTGTGAGGCTATTTATGTACACAAGTAAAATTAATTTTGTAAATTTATTAATTTGTTCTTTTAACTAGCTTAGATTTGTTATTTATTATTATTTGAAATCATCTTTGATTCGTTTGATATTAGTTTTATACAATTTCACAAAATTAATGATAATTTTATTGATTTATGGCTTTTCAAGTATTAAGATAATTTATAAAGTTTAAAAATTTTACGATTTCATATTTACCATTTCTATTAAGTTTAGGTTCACAATTTTAAAAGCATGTGCATGTAGGAATTGGGGTTTTTGTGCATGATTAGGGTTTTCAGATAGTATAATAGGATCTTTCATGTTTGTTTTAAATTTCGAATTTAAAATTTTAATCTATGTTCATTTTATGCGGTTTTGTCGACTTAAGGAAATATCTATGATACTTAAGTTCGATACAATGTTTAGAAGGTTAAATTTATGGGATTAACAGGAAGAGAATGGTACCCTTATGAGCTAGTAAGAACCCTTAAAAGAATAGGAAAAACTTGGCAACTAAGCCCTAAATGAAATATTGAAACTTGGTAGTGCCCAGCTAAGCTAACTGACCTAAGTAAATGAGCTAAAAGTTCTTAGAGCTGACTAAGATCCTAAAGCGATGTTGAAAACTTAGTTGTACCCTTATGAGTTAACTAACCAAGATAATATAGGCAAAGCACTCCTTGAGCTGACTAAGACTTTGAAATATGTTGAAAACTTAGTTGTATTCCTATGAGTTGACTAACCGAGGTGAAATGAGCGAAGCACTCCTTGAGCCAGCTAAAACTCTGAAAAGATGTCGAAAACTTGGTTGTTCCCTTGTAAGCTAACTAACTAAGATGATACAGGTGAAGACTTTTTGAGTTAACTAAGACCCTAAAGAGATGTTGAAAACTTGGTCATGCCCCTATGAGCTGACTAACTATGGTGAAATGGGTGAAGCACTCCTTGAGTTGGCTAAAATCCTAAATTGAATAAGATGGGTAAGCGATTTTTAAGCTAGCTAAGACCCTAAATAAGAAAATGAAGCCTAGTCGTATCCCTATGAGCTGACTAACTTAGGCAAAATTGGTGAAGCGCTCCTTAATTTAACTAAAACCTTAATTGAAAATGAAACCTAGTAGTGCTACTTCGAGTTGATTAACCTAAGTGAGAGCGTCTCTCGAGGACCAGCAACCCTAACTTGAAATCGATTTGAGAAAAACCTAAAAGTGCTCCTTTGAGCTGACTATCCTAAGTAAATGGGTAAAGTGTTCCTTGAGCTGACTAAAACTCTAAATTGAAACTTGTTAGTGCTCCTTTAAGTTAACTAACCTAGGCCGGAATGTCTCTTAAGGATTAGCAACCCTAACTTGGAATCGATTCAACAAAAACCTAAAAGTGCTCTTCTAACCTGACTATCTTAGGTAAATAAGCAAAGCGCTCCTTAAGTTAGCTAAAACCCTAAATTGAAACATAGTAGTATTCCTTTGAGCTGACTTAGGCAAGAACATCTTTCGACGACTAACAACCCTAACTTGGCTTAGAAAGAGCTCCTTACAAACTCACTAAAACAAATTGGTGATGAAAAGCGCCCCATGGGCTCATTGAAAGAAATCGAGAAGTGTCTTATGAGCTTGCTAACAGAAATCAGTGAAAGAGAAACACCATACGAGCTTGCTAAAAGAATATTGGTGGAGAAAAATGCCCTATAGGCTCTCTAAAAGAATATTAGTGAAAAAAAAGTGCCCAATGGGCTCACTAAAAGCTTAAAGAGAGGTTTAATGAAAAGGGATGTGCCATATGAGCTTGCTATACCCTATAAGCAAATGGTAAATCAAGATAGTGCTCTATGAGCTTATTAGAACCCTAAAGATAATGAAAGATAGGACATCACTTTAAGAGCTTGCTAAGTCCCTAAAAAGAATGGATGAAAGACGGGGTGGTGTTCTAAGAGTTTGCTAGAACCCTAAAAAGGATGGAAAAGAGGGATAGTGCTCTAAGAGCTAGCCAGAACCCTAAAAAGAGTGGAAAGAAGGTGGGACAATGCTTTAAGAGCTAACTTGAACCTTAAAAGAATGGAAAGAAGGCAGGATAACGTTCTAAGAGCTAGCTAAAACCATAAAAGGATGGAAAGAGTAGATAACACTCTAAGAGCTAGCTCAAACCCAAAAGAAGGTTGATGAAGGATCGAGGAAGTAAAGTAAAGAAAGTAACCGGTTTTTCATAAAAGAATTTCCTAGCTTGAAAAATATTTACAAATAAAGAATTTGGTGAAAAACCATTTAAAGGCAGGAGAGGCAACATGGATGATTCGTAGATTTGGATTAATGTGATCAGCTTAACATGTGTAACCACATTGAAATTTAAACAGACAACCATTTCATACATTAATATCTCACATCCATATCTAGATTTATAGTTGCAACTAGAGTTGAACTTCAGAGGCTATAATATGGTTAAAAAAGTCTAAACATTACTTATTAAAGAAAAAAAAAAACTGCTTTATACAATAGAAGCTTAAGGTTATAATAGTGTGTTTTTTTCATAATTACTACTTACATTAATGAAACATATAAATAAGTACCAACTTTGCAATCTAGAGATAAACACATATTTGCATAACCAAATTATTCAATTTAACATGAAAAAAAAAAAAGATAGTACTTTTGTTGAGTTAGGACTACTGCATATGGGAAAGAAGACTTGACACTTTTAGTTTTAAGAGTTGAGAAGAATAAAAATGAGAACCATCCTTGAGCTTGTGACTTGTCAAGCTAGAATTGGGAAGGAATACAACCAGAGATAGAAATGAACAAGTGATGAATCCCTAGGTCTCAAGTCTATCTAATTAGAAAATGGTGTGAGTTGTGACCATATAGCACTGTATGGTGTGTATTGTTCACAGCTAAGGGGGAATAAATTATAGACTTACTAAACATTTTCACAAGACTTGCTCAATGAACGGGTTTCAAATTTAGGCATAAATCTAGACACGAATTTAAACATATTTAAATGGGTCCGATCTATTAATATCTCTTGTTAATTTTTACTATATATAAATTTATTTAAATTGTGATGTGTCGTATCTAAGTTTCAAATTAACAATCGTAATTGGTGCAGTCTACAAATATGAGAGATATTTTTCCTTTTAATTAAAGGATTAAAGTAAAATTAAGAAACACTATCCAATTCAGATTATTTTTCTAGGGCATTTATTTTAGCAACTTTATGCCATACTACATTAGAAAGAATCGGGGATAATTTTTAATCAAGCCTTTGTACCATTCATTTATGACCTTTCATCTATCCTTGCATAAAATTGAGAGAGAGAGAGAGATTCCATATGCATCTAGAAAAATCATTCCCTTGATAAATTGATCGTGAGTTTATGGCATAGAAATATAAGACTTACTAATAAATGTTATACATTTAGCTAGAACTGTGAAATAATGGATTATTCGTGATTAGTTTTGGACTAATTTCAAAACAATCCTTCAACAATCAGCACGTCTTTTGTTTTTTTTTTTTTTTTTTTTTTTTTTTTTATAGGTTAATCAATCGGCACATGTTCCATACCAAAATGTGGTCTACTCATCACTAGATGTTGATACTACTCCATTTATTTAAGAAATTGTGAAAAATGCATGATATTTCTTCTAGTAGGCATTGGCGACTGGTCTGGTCCAACTCAACACAACAACGTCAGTTTAAAACCATAAACTAAGTCTGGTCCCACACGCACTAGCAGTTGACTAAGAAAACCACGATAGTTCGCCGTTGCCTTTTTCTTCCTCCATAGCCTAACACGCCTTGGCTAGTCAAAGCACAACAACGTCGATACTTTCTTTTAACATTCGGCATTGTTTGATATCTCCACATATATATAAATCCTTCAGCATCCAATATCAATCTCATCAAACTCCTTACAGACAATATTTTCATTTTTTTTTTTTTTTTAGGCTCACAATTTTCGATTTTTGACCTTACTATAAAGACATGGGAAACTACATGTCATGTGGTTTTATGGTGCCACCACTTATGAGGAACCCTAGAGCGACAAGGGTTGTGTTCCCTAATGGCGAGATCAGGCAGTTCGGCGAACCCATCAAAGCTGCTGAGCTCATGTTAGAGTGTCCAAACTATTTTCTTGCGAATTCTCAATCCCTCCATAGTGGTAGGAGGTTTTCTGCTCTAAGTGCAGATGAAGAGTTAGAGTTTGGTACCATCTATGTCATGTTTCCCATGAAAAGAGTGACTTCTATTGTTACAGCAGCTGATATGGCGATGGTATTCATGGTGGCAAACACCGGTTCGAAGAGGATTTCGGTAGGAAATACTGTTGGCGTGTTGCCTGATCAGTCTAATAACGATGGAAGAGAGAATAGAGAGATGGGCCAGGCAAGAAGTAAGCTAGACGAGAATGAGAAGAAGGGGCTTGAAAAGGAAGATGAGAATAAAGTAGAAGGAATTGGATTTGATGGGGTGGATCAATTCAAATACAGGTTATCTGTGTGCAGGTCTAGAAAGCCTATGCTAGAGACAATAAACGAAGAACTCGTTTATTCGACATGATTGTATATAAAGTTGACAAGATGTAGGAACCAACTCAAAAATTTTATACGACACCGCCAAGGATTTAGGATTCTTTATTAGGGACTTTGTCAAAACATCGATCGATAGTTTGCATAATGTATCATGCCATATGGTTCATAGGTGTAATCAGGAATTTATCTGCATGGTTTTTTCATTCGTATGTGTGTATGCTTACTACATGTACAAACAATTTTTAACGTGTATCTCTCTCTCTTTTTAGTTTATATGAAATAGCATGTAATTGAATGCAGAAACTAATTAGAAATGAGAAACTGCCCTTGCAATCTCTATTCGGTTGGCATTTATATATATATATATATATATATATATATGATGCAACAGGTCTAGAAATATGTAACAATTACGACTGTTTCAAAATTGGGTGCAATTTCAACACATTTGGTGATGCAACAATATATTTTATTGACAAAAAATTTGATGTGTCTATAGCTTATCCAATACTATTTCGAAAAAGATTTCCCTCAAATGATCAAGATGGGACAATTTGGGAAAAAATTGTTTTCCCGCATGTTAGCTTGTGATAAAACTCTCGTTGTAGAGGAGGTAATCGTCCATATTTCAAAAATAAAATAGCATTAGTGATCATAGCCATTCATTTAAATCGAATAGAAGTATAACGTGTTGTAATTTGATTGAGATAAATCCAAACTCACATCACTCCTAATTAAATGGTTTAATTGTGTAGATAAATGCTCGTGTTTATTATAATTTTGTTGGAAGAGTTAAAGGGACATAAGGAAGCATGAAATGAAGTATATTTTATTTGAATGAAGTACTTTTTCTATGCAGCATATGTACTCAAGCTTTACACCTAATATTTTCGTGAGAAGTGAGGAGGGAAAATCTCAAGTGACCAAAGGAAAAGTCTTTTAAGACATTGAGCTTTGGGAGTAAAATTTTCTTCTTAGTAGTTTGGGTATATATATATTTTTGTTACTTTGTGTTAGTTTTTAAAATTTTTCCATGAAGCAATCTATTTTCTTGAGGTTAAATATAACGTGGGTAGGTGATAGCACTTACGTATATTTTTTGCATGTTAAACCCCCAAGTTTTTACCATAATTTAACATGTTTTTATACTTTAAAATATGTTGAGCAGCAATTATATGACACTTAAATAGCCAGGAAGAAAAGAAGGCAACGAGCTATATTAGTCTTCACTGATACGGGTCATGAAATTTGTATCTAGCTCCCTCAATGAGAGTTGAATCTCATGCTAGGGCTCGGATAGGACTTCAATTGTTTCTTAGGGGATAAGAAGACTCGATCAAAGTGAAGAGACAGAACAAACCTACTTCATTCGAACCAACCAAAGCACCCCCTATCCACGTGTTTGATTGGCATATCACGTACGAGAGGTTTACACCAAGGCTTTGGTCAAAATTTCACTCAACAAGATTTGACCAAAATAAAATAATTCGTAGTTTATTAAGTCTTCTTGCAGAAGGGCATTTTCAACATTTCGCACTTAACGAGTTTTAAGTTTCAAATCTTTTAAGAACAACAGTTTTTTTCTATTTATTTCAAAGCTTTTAAGTGGCAAATATACTTTTAAAAACATATTAATACTTATAGCATCTATATGATAAATAAAGTTTATTTTTTATTTTTTATTTTTTTGGAAACTTACAATGGATCGGAGCTAAAGGAAAAGTTTAGGAAGCTTAGTTATAGACTAAGAGTAGAAACAATTAGAAAATCTAACTGAGGTTTAGAAATTATGAATAGGGCGTTAGGATAACTTTGCAAAGAATGCTAAACCATTTATAATTATGACTTCATATTTGTAACTTGGGTTAAGGAAACTTGGTATTTAACTTAAAAATTTTGTTCCACATACCTAATTACCATTCACCACATGTAAATAGACATAATAATTATTCAAATTTTAATAAATATACTGCTTGTGCTTGGTTTTAATCCAGAGTGCTAGTTATTTCGACATGACACATATTGATCGATGGATAGCAGTATTCCTAATGGACATTGAAATGATTTAGTTGTTTAGGAATGTTCTTAGACTCTAAAATGTTGGGAGGCACCCAACATCTTTTTTAAGTATAATATATATATATATATATATATATATGAATGTTGTGGAGTCATGATTTATTTTAAATTTTAAGACATTAAGACTGTGTTATATTATGAAATCTTAAATATATATATATATATATATATATAAAATAAATTGTTCATTGTGAATTTGATATTAATCTATCTATACATGATTTGTTATGTGGCATCTGAATATGCTTATAGTGACTCTTTAGGAAATTTCTATTTTAAGAGTAGGTACTGCATATGTTATTGACTATTATGACTTGTGAAATGATATCTATTACAACCTCGGAGATGATATGTATTAAAAGACTAGCGTTTTTTCACAAATTGAGGAGCTCATCTCTTTTTTTTATTTTGTCTGGCCCTATTCGATGATATGCTAGAATTAACGGAAATATCACATAGGGATCTCTCTTCAAATATGAATATGGCTATGATGGCTTTAATGAAAAGAAAAAAACTTAAAATTGATTTATAATAGAGATGAAAACAAATAAACCACATTTAAGCAATCATAGCCCTATTTATTTTTTATTTTTTTTTTCTTTTTTCATTACTTGTACAACTCTTCCGAGAATGTATAATTTATTACTTCTTGCTATAATTTATCCATAAAATATTAGAAATTACACATAAATGTTGAACATAAACTGAGATAAATGTGTAAAGTTGTATATCCATCACTATCCCAACTTGAATATATATATATATATTCCTTTTCTGCAATTAACTTAAACTCTTATTTGCCCTCGAGTAAGACAAATGCTACTTGAAAAAAAAATGAAATAAAATAAAATAAAACAAATCTTCTAGCTGAGGACAAACAACCTCCATTCACTTGCACCATTCAGCAGTCATTCCAGAATACACCCAATTCAAATGAAGCATACTAATATATTCATTCCATTGGCTGTATCCTTCTACACTAAAAATCACGCTCAAGCAACTTGTCTTCTTAATCTAGTTACTTAGCCAATTAAATGTACAAAATACATCAACAGTAGAATTAACCAATTAATTAATGCTCAATAAGGTCCTCCCACCTTATTCAAATCAACATTCCATTACCCAAAATTAAGTGTAATGTCTTAATTGAGAAAAAAAAACCCCTACGCTTTGTGTATTTGACATGCATGTTTCCAACTCTCGTTCACCTCACAGGCTCTGTATAAACAAGTAAAAGATACAAAATCACAAGCCATTTTTTTACTTTTCCTCTCCAATTGATCATTGTTCTTTTTTTCTTTTTTTAATTTTAGTCACTTGTGCATCCCTTAAATTTCTTTACTTCTCTCTCACAAGGAAACTTTTCGGGCCAGGAGTTCATGATCCACATATAAATTCAACTTTCATAAACTTATGTGGTAACAGTTATTGCGTGCTCCCGTTTCCAACTTATAAAACCCCACTTCGAAATTTTTTATTTAATTTTCTCATTTTTTTTTTCTTTTATTTTTGGTTGGGAGCTCTTTCTTCTCCCGTTATTAATGCACTTTGTTAAATTAGTTAATGTGAGCTGGTATATTGAAGTTAAACAAGATACAATAATCGAATTAACACAAAGAAAAAAGGTTAAAAGCCCTTTCTGTATCAAACGGTTTAACTCGTAGAACTTCAATGCTTTTTAGTAAAGATACAATGGTAGTCATTGACAACACTAAATTGCATGTTTACATCGATCATGCTATTAATCAGATCAACGGATAATGATTTGGACAGTTAAATCATCCCTGGAACTAACAATTCGCTTAGTTAATTGAACGGAATAAGAATGAAATAGAATCATGAGTACTTGAGAATGAAATTAGAATGTAATAAATGGTAAATAAATATTAAGATATTTAGATGGTTGTAACTGAATCATTATTATTTTGCTCACTTGACTGAAACCCATGAAGGAATAAGACATGAATAAAATGTGAAATACCGAAAAGCATCCCTCGTAAAAATGAATAATAAAATATAAAAGCAAAAGAGCCACGTATTGTTATTTATAATGTGGGCAACATTGGAATAAAAATGGTGTATTTGAGAGGGAATCACTATTATTTGCTCCTGTGACAGAATCCCAATGCGGGGATGGAGGGGAATTAGCTTTCCGGGCAGAATTGGAACTACACATGTGCAAAGTAACTGAGCAATGGAACAGAGGGTGGGATAAGTAATAGAGTGAGAAAGGACAATCCATTCAACTCAACCGAGCACAGCGTAAGAGAAATCCTAATGCATGGACATGGTATCACCTGAAAATCTCAATTATTAATGATATCACATTCCATTGACGACCTCATATCAAATATGCAAGAAGATTGCCGGGGGAAGGGTGGGTTCGAGAGTGATAGGTCATCAACATGTATGATAATTTGCTTATGGCGTTCGATTCACGACCAAATCTTTACAGGTAGTCCAAACTAATTCTAAGTAGCAGCAACGCTTCGCAACTCTTGGCTGCTACAGTAGAGCCTTCTTATTTACAGCTAAACATTATGCATGTACAGCTGGATTCCCTAAGTTATATCAACAAGGAGCAGCTTGCCATATTTACATATCCATATCCTCGAAAATTTCATCATCTTCACCATACATTAATCCATTTGAAAGTACTGCCTCACCTACCAAGTTGCTGAAAGGGAGGATTTTATATAAGAAAATCTAGCATAACAGGTCAATGAAATACTGAAACTAACAAAATGAACACTTTAACCAACCTCAAGCAGCGACAATGGAAACTGACAACTCGCTTTAGTTTTCTATTATAGAAGAAGAAGCTGAAAGACCATCTGATGCAAAGAAGAAACAATCCATAAAAATAGGAGCCAAATAGAATTCAGGTAAAATCAATGGGATTGATTTAAAGACTAACATTGCTCCTCTTTCTGAGAATGGGTCTGCATCAGAGGTTGGATTGTAGCTGTATATCTCACATTCTGAGAGCTTAACAACCTGAATCGCCATAAATAAAGACCAATTGACACAGATAAAAATTGTCAAACAAATACTCACTTTCTCACAAAAGCCTCACCTCATCCAGAGCATGGTACATAGTTTCAAGAAGGGATCCATCCCCATTTGCCTCAATCCATTCCTAAACATTGAAAGAAATTAGGAGGAAAACATCTTAGGGCCAGACATCAAATTATCTGCACATTCTGACCACACGAGGCCCCAACAGAATAAGCTTTGTACCATTTAAATTATGACAACAATCCATCATATAAATATGAGATCCTCAACCTTCTCAAAAGGAAAGACAAGCAAAAGAAGTGACATATAATATTAATTACTAGAATAATTCATTTGTATAGTATATCAATCAATCATTTCTGGCACCACATGTAATGATTTATATGGAAGGGGAACAAAAACAATTGTTGCAAAGGAAAAGCGATCGACCAAAACATGTAGATCGGTAAATGAAAAGAACCACAGCTTATCACACTAGAACCAATTGCACAGAGAAAATGAAACCACAGTCAATAATATACCTTTGATGCTTCGAACATATAGGTATCAAAGATCTGCTTAAAGCTGTCCCAGAATTCCTCTGTGAAGAACTGGTGGGCCTTTACCGCACTAGAAAACAAATCACATGAACAATATCGTAATAAAGTGTAGATTTCTACATAGGGCAATTACTAAAAGAAAACAATTAGGTATATAGCATATAAGAAAACAGATAAGGTAATTCTCAGATAATTAATAATGGGCCCAAAAGAAAAAAGGCATTGTCAAATTGGGAAATGGAGAGACTTGAACTCTCAGCTCCTGCAAGAGCAACAGTTCTGTGAACCGTCTGTCAACCAACTGACAACACTCCCAACATAGTCAAGAAAAAGGATTACATATCGGGTTGCCATGTCGCCCAGTCAGCTGACAATGACATTAACCACAATCCTCTTTTCAGTTTCTATATATGTAAAAGATGTACACAACATACAGAGTTACCTGAAGTCATAATCTGGATACATGTGAGAGAGTGTAAGAACCAGATATATCAGGGTCTTTCGGCTGTAATGGTCATGAGAATGGAAGCGGTAAGAAAGATGAAATGAGTTTTCACCTACATAACTTAAAGAGAGAATCCACAGGTACCTAGATCTGCTCAACAAATAATCAGCAGGTGAGCCAGAATCAGGGTCTGAAGATCTTTCTAAGTGGTAGAGAATCTGAAACAAAGTCCAGAAGTTATGTACATAATCATAAAATGTCTTGTGGATCCCAAACAAACCAAGGTATAGATAGGATGCAAAGTAATTCTAGGAGTTAAAAAAAAAAAAATGTTTACAATCCATAAGGTAGAAAGAAGAACATATAATCAGAACATAATAGGAAATGAAAACATCCCCTCCCACTCTGTCCCCTCACATACCCAGAAGACATAAATCACAAGACATTCAAACAGATACAAACACCAAGTCCTAAGGGAGAATCTGCTGGAGGTAGTAATAATTTGATACGATTAAAGCATAATCAGCATGTCACAACAGGTAAGATTGTCCACAAGAACAAAAGGATTAGAAAGTTTGGTGGTTGTAGTGGAAACAATGTGCTTAAAGTAGGAGAGCAAATCAAGAAAAGAAAAATAAATTGTTAAAATAAAACCCTCGAAACTCACAAATGTTTGGTCATTACCTCATTCTCAAGACTAAGAGAGAGCTTCTTATCTGTGCTAGTATGCTTGCCTGCAACAAGAAAGGCCCAACTAGTAAACAATCCATAGATTCAAAATGCTAAATTAGACAATAATAGTGCATACTTCACACTTACAAGAGTAAGCTTCCAGGCATCCTTTGATAGTACATTCTCCAAGATTCAAATGTTCCAGGAAATCATTTATGCTGAAGAAACTTCAGTAAGAGTCCACACACTGCAATGAATTACTTGATACAAAACACAATTTGCTGAAACATTTACCGTTCTAATGGAGTGTATTCCAAGAACTTCATCGTAGATGCACCCACAAAGAAGATGTTAAGATGTACTTTACAGAGCACGAGAAAAGTTGCAAGTTCCTGAGATAAGTGCAACAATATATATTTCAATCCAAGAAGTATTTGGTGATATCAGTATGTTGATTGCACAGACTCACTTTTACATATATTTGTTGGCCAAGGAGACCTAACAACACACACACTAAGGATGGCAAGAACCTGAAAACCTCCATAATGAATCAAGCTTTTCATATTTTCTCCTATATCTTGCTCTACCCTACTTGTAACCTTTTTAGTTAGAGAATTCTTAAAGATAAACAAATAAGAATTTGAAATTTAAACGCCAGTTTATCCCTATTAGGTTGCCCTTTATGGGCTAACATCATTCATATTAGACGATCAACATTGATGATTCACAAGAAATAATCAGCTCAAGTAGAATTCTCTTCTTTAGTGATTTAACAAATGATACTAAACAAATGATTCACTCATCAACGACCACATCAGAAATTATTACAAAGCTTGTTAACAGTCGCCATTGATATTCATAATCAGAATGACGACTCTCTTTCAAAACAATTCTTTAGTCAGTCAACTTTTATAGTCAAATAACTTAGGCGTTCAAAAGAAAGATCAAGAGCTCTTACGTGAACTCCATAAATAATGGCCTGAATACCAGATCTAATCACCACAGCAGAAGAAAAGGACGAGAAAATCGAACTAGAACATTCTTTATCATACTAAATACAGCTGAATATACTAGTCACGTAATTAGGCAGAGGAATAGACTGCAACCAGGATGTTTCAATGAATTTACCGATTCTCGCACACAAATTGTATCGAACAAAGGACTGCGTGACCTAATTTCTTCTTTAGATTTGAATAAAATCAAACAGCCATAAAAAGTAGCGAATACGAAATCAATAAAGACATTCACAGACCTGTGAAATCGTAACTTGACGCAGAGACCGCGATGAAACGAGAGATTACGACTATTATAATAGCACAGAAATCGAGAGCTGAGTGGAATCGAAAGAACCCTAACTGGAATATTTGTGAAATTGGGGATGTTTGCTTTCGTAGTCGAACCGGGTTTTGGACTGTTGTGGCCGTTGATGTGGATAGGACTGGACATGTGGAAGGGTAGGTGAGTAAAGCAATTAATCGACACGATTCGTCTGTGTGTCGAACAGACGCGTTTTCACGTTTAAGTGGCGCAAACTATAAACGATGCTTTCCCTCTTTTCTTTTATTTCATTTTCCTTTTCTATGTTTTATATATATTATATACCCGATATATGTCCATTCAAAAACTGGAATTTATAAATTTTGCTATTTATCTTATCCATTTTTATGTAATAATTATGTTAAAGTAGTGATTATATATAAGAATTAGAAGTTAAAACTCACATATGTTAAGTTAGTAAACATACTCCTAAGGTCTGCTAACTTACTTAAGTAAATACGAAGATACAAACATCGAACCATAAACTTTTATAAACTAAAAATGAATTTAATTACTAAACCCACAACTTTAATCAACCCCAAGGTATAACAGTTGATGAGGAACATTGGCTCAACAATAGAATTACGGCCTAATGTCTACTAAGTCGACAACAATTGAAAGCATTAAAATTGATAGTAGAAATCATACCAATAAAAAAAGGAAACTTTAAGAACTAAGAATAATTAACTTAATAATTACCTAATAAAGAAAGTGACAATTAATATTAATCTATTATAGATGATCATTTCGATAATTAGACTTTTAGCCCAATTTATAGCATAGATCAATTTAATGAGCTAATCATAAAGCTCAAAAAGACAAGATCCAATTAGGAATGTCTTAGGGAGTCAGGCTTTATAGACTCGGACTAGGAATCGTTTGACTGGTTTTATTGCTCTCAATCTTACTTCATTGTCTCATGTGTAAAAAGTAGACTTGGAAAAGGTTTTTTTGAGTTATTTTGGGCCTTATTTAGTCTCCATATGCCTTTAAAACGCTTAAATAAGCCTTGGGCTTACTTGAAGAAGAGATGGGCCCATTGTATAAGTAGCCAAGCCTAACCTAACATAAGTCTAACCCCTAGGCCTATCCATTATATAAGAGTTGGAGGCTTAAATATGGACTACAATCACAAAGAATAAATCCGATGACTCCCATTAATTACTCATCTTATTCGTCAATCTTAGCTTAATTCAATGGTTGAGATCACAAGCTAAAATCTATATATAAGAGTTTTCCCCTCCTCATTTGCAACATTTGAAGTATTGGAAAGTTTCGTAGAAACATTATTACTTTGCTGGAATAACTTTATAAAAGATCAAACACTAAAATTATCAAGAACAAAACATGAACATAAACACATTAAATCAACATATTCAATCCACTGTCATATGTACACATCACGAGACATTAAGCTTGCTAGTTCCTCCTCCAATACCTCTCTCTAATATCATCTTTTCATGTGTCATCAAATCAAGACTTCTCTAAGATCAACTACATACGTATCACACATTCAATCATCAACAACAATCTATGCATACATTCAAATGGCGACTCCATTAAGAAAGAGAAGTTCTTAAAGAAAATGACAGTTGCAAGAAATTCTTATTATCAAAACATCTACTTTAACACAATCAAGAAAATCTAAGTGGGAAGGAATACATCACTTCTGTAACTTCATCAAATAATGTCTATGCCAATGCTTCTTGAGATGCATGCAAGAGAACACTTGAGTTTACATCCTAACCTCTTCATGAAATGCATATTTAGACTAGCTATTAACACTACCGCCATCAACATATAAGTTAATACTACTTTATTCTCACTAAGACTGGAGGATACTAGATCTACATTTGCCATGGTCTCATTAAAAGATGTATCACACTAGTTAACCATTAAGTCCTTGCAGAAGACAAAGATGTACAATAGGAGGAGGGATTACAGTAATGGACTTGTAGTTTTCAAACTGCGCTCAAGGCAAACGTCAAAGGCACAATTAGCCTTATGCTGATTCCCTTTCAAGTGTACAATGAGCTCACTTATGAAGAGATGTCATATAAAGTCTTCACATATGGAAGCCATCATCTCAACTTTGGTACAAAATAGAATGCCTTAACATGTAAAGCCATCACAGTCGCTCTCGCACTAAATGTGGCATAATAAAGGTCTAAAGTAATCTCTAATGTCTACTTACGTTCCTTATGGCATAACTATCACCGTTACCATGGTGCTTGATATAAGCATAGGTGTAGTTAACATCACCGCTTGTCATTTCTTACTAATAATCTTCATAAAGAAAACTTAGTGTAGATAACATTACTACCATAACCTATGAGCACGGGGACATAGCTAGCATTGTTATCTCGTATTCATCACTCATGGGATTGAAGCGATATCTATTATGATGAGTTGAAGTGACTCCACAATAGGTTTTGCAACTGTAAGAACTTGAGTTGATGCATTGCTGTTCCATGTTCTTCACTCACAAGATCGAAGCGATCTCGACTGTAATGAGTCGAAGCAACTCTACAACAAGTTTAGCAACCTTAATGCCTTTTTTGCAAAACTTAAGATTGAAGAAACCTCATCCATGAAAAGCAATTATATCATGGTAGTTGTTGTTGCTTAATAGAAGCATTTGCTCCTATGTACACAATAGGCAATGCTCGTTTCTACAACATCATTCATGAGATTGAAGCGATCTTAACTATGATGAGTCAAAGTGGCTCCACAATATACTTAGCAACCATAATGTTATCTTGTAGAATCGAGATCAAAGCAACCTCATTGGTCAACAATCGAAGTGATCATGTTGGTATCTACCGTCACTTAGTAAAAGCATTTGCTCATGAGCATGCGGTGAACAATGCCCATTCCTATAACATTAGTCATGAGATCAAAGTGATCTCAAATGTAACGAGTTGAAGCAACTTCACAACAAGCTTAGAAGCCATAACGTTTTCCCGTAGAATCAAGGATGAAGCAATCTCATTCATAGTTGTTGTCATTCAATAGAAGCATTTGCTCTTGAATATGCAGCAAATAATGACTAAGAGATTAAAGTAGTCTCAATTATGATGGATCGAAGCGATCTTAGAGTAGACATAACAGCCACAATGCTGCATTAAGTAAAGACTGAAGTAATCTCCATGATGATAAGATTCAAGCGATCTTCTTTCACTAAATGATCAAAACATCAATCTTACAGTCGTCTAGTGATATTCAAAACATACCATCTCCCAATAAGGAATTATGGACTCGAAAGATGCACATTTGAAAAGAGAAGACTATAACAGTCCCACTCTTTCATTAAGATAGTTTTACAATCACCAAAATCGAAGCAACTATAGTCAAAATAGCTTTATAAGTATTTGATTATAATATTAATCACCCTAAGTGCACAATTGATCTTTAGGAGTTAAAACGACTCAAATGAATCCAACTTATGACTACTTGGCTGTGACCATGATATTTCCAAGTATAAAGCCACTTTTGGAGTTGAAATAACTCCAATGACTTCATTTTGTTATCATTTGATTATAACACTCGTTGTTTCCAAGCATGCAATCAACCTCAAGGGAGTTGAAGCAACTCTATAGTGTACTCTACTTGATGATTTGAGAACTGTACGAGTAAATACAAAAGAATTCACGAGATGAGATGTAAAAATAACCTTCAAATCATTAAAGAAGTTACTACCCCATCATATAATGATACGTCGTCAATTAGGGGGAAAGAAGTTGAAACCTAATATGATGGAGGTTGTTTAAGCATCCTTTATATTCAAATGTTGTGTGAAGCTTACTCCTAATATGAAGAATGCAAGCGAACTTTTGAAGAGAGCTTAATACTGTATAAAGCTTTAGATTGATAATTGATGCTGATTATGATTTACATTTTCTCTGTATGTGATTATGTTATCAAATCATGATGAAGACATGTAGAGCACCCTTAATGCTTAGGTAGAGCTGTAGCATTGTGGTGTCACCCAATGTTCATGATGACACTCAAAACATAAGTGTTACTTGAAGGTATCAATGCATCATTATGTTGTCAAAGTGTTGATAAAAGATACTTGAAGACTTGGTTAATAAAGCACTGATGTGGAATGTGAACATAACAATAAGGTTATTTTGACACTTACTACATAAAACCATGCATTGTTGGAGAAGTAGTTGAAGATTGAGTTAGGTGTCATAACGTTGAGCTGAGTTACAACTTTAGAATAGTGAATCGAGTAAGAGATTTTCTTCTTTCATTCTTAAAACTGAGTATTGATCCCGTACTCACTAGTGTATTGAACTTAGTGTTAACCTTTGGGATGATGAATTTATGAGAACCCAACGTACACTCCCTAGGTTCTAACATTCATTGGATGTTGCAATGAAAAACTCAAATTTCAAGAACTTAAGAAATCTAGGGTTGACTACGGATCCACCTATGTAGTAGCGTAGCTTAAAAGGGAAACCATGGAGTCAAAGTTTTAAGTGGTTTAATACCAAAAACCCGTATTATACCTAAGGTTAACTTAAGATTTGCATTTTATTGTAGCTATTAAAGCCTAAATCAAGTGCGAAACTCAGTGTTCGAATTCTAATAAGCAATATTGTTAGACTTGGGCTAACCACCCCCCACCCCTTGATCCAACCTTATTAAACCTAACCCCTCAATAAAACTAGTCTAAGTCATCTCTTTAACCTTTATTGATAGTGACTCTAGTTCGATTGATTAGCCCGATTTGTCCAACCTTGTTTTTATATGAGCCCACCAGGTTTTTTTGGGTTAAAATGTACTATTTTATTTTGTATTTTCTATAAAATTCACCAATTTGCTAAAAAATAAATGTAAATCAAAGAAAAAGAAAAAATAAACTGTAAAAAGCTTTCAACTTTTGATCCTTAAGAAAATAGATAATTTTTATTACTTGATAAATAAATACGAATTATATTATAATCTTTTTTATTGATCCCAGTTCAACCTCTTAACCCTTACCACTTCTTACTCTTGGATCAACCTTCCAATTCGGATTTGACAACATTGTGAAGTAATTAATACTAAGAACTTAGGTGAAACCTATAGTTAACCTCGGATCCACATGATGCCATAACAGTTGAAGCTTAGGTCGAGTGTCACAACTTGGTGTTGAACTTTAAGCAATTAATATCAAGAACTCAAGTGAGATCTTAGGTTAACTTCAAATCTACATTTGATTGTAGCGATTTCACTTGCAAAAATAAGCAAATTTAGGGAGTCATAAGACTCACAACTACACATTTTAACCACTCATAACTACTGTCAGTGGTTACTTAAAAGCAGAGAGAAGCTCTTTATTCATAAGCTTAAGGTTATGCAAATTTTTAGAAGGTGTATTATGGGGGTCAATAGCCATTAATGGAGGTTGAATGATTTTTTCTTTTTTCTTTTTAAGGTGAGTCAACAATTAATAAAGAAGGTGAATTATGAAGAATTTTAACTCACATTATAGTAATAGATTAAATGAGTCAACAGTTATTAAAGTGAAAGATTAAAAGAAATTATAAAGGATTTAGACCACATTATGAACGTTGAATGATTTTTTAAACAGAGTATTGAATGGTTGACCGTAGTTGATCAGAATAATTAAGTTCATGATATTTATTGTCTAAGCTTTGAAGAATGGTGATGATTATGAATGAAGTTAAAAAAAAAAAAGGAAAGAAAAGTATTGATAAGGAAAAAAAAAAGAGAGAAATACTGAATGACGAATAAGGGAAGTAACGATATAAAAAAAAGGGAAGGAAAAGTGTACATACATCTTGAAAAAAAAAAAAAAAGAGAAAATGACATGTATGTGTTTAGGAAAAAAAAAAGGATAATGTTTGTATACGTGTGTAAAAAAAAAAAAAAAAAGAAGGGGTTATTAAATTTTGAATGGTCATTAAAATGGAGACTATGAGTTTGACAAAAAAAATAATGCAGTTTATAATGAGAATTTAAATAGCAACTAATTATAATTGATGACAACAATGATGATTATAGACACTCGATTTTTGCTCATAATAATTATAATTTTTGTTTTTAGGGTCGTAATTTAGAAAATAATAAAAAAATTGAAAAATGATAAAAAAGACAAAAAAAATAGAAAATTGTTAGAAAAAAAAAAACAAATCTGATACAATGACGTTAAATCTAATAAAATTAAGATTTGTAAAATTTGAATTTATTTTGGATCTTTATTGATTTAGATTTAATTCGATTCGACTTAAAAGATTTGTTTTTGAGTTTTATAAATAGGGATTGCATGGTGCGAGCTAAAAAGAACAATTACACATTTGTTAAAAACAAGCTTGAACCCACTTCTAAGACTAATTTTATAGTTGTGCGCACGATAGGACTAGGGATCCAATCTATTGCCTTTTATCAACTTTGTGTGCTTTACTTTGCAGGTACATAATAATAGTTTTTAATTATTGTCTATACCTTGTTTTATTTATTTATTTTTATCTCACTTAGTATATGCGCAGTTGTTTTCAAGACTTGTACTAATTTTTTTTTTATTTTTATCATGTCTTTAATTGCTAGTAATTAGTTATAGCATTAGTATCTAGTGAACATGTGTTAAGTTAAATTTTAGTTTTTTATTATTATTATTTTTTTTAGATTTCATATTTTCAAAATGATATTTTTATAAAATCTCATATTTTACAAAATCTCGTTCTTTGCATATTGTATTAATTTAGAAAATTTGCATTAGGCAAGTTAAGGTTTTCTAGATAAAAAAATCATTTTGATGTTCATAAAAAAAAAAAAAAAAATCTTTAACTGACTTCTTTTTTATGAGAGACATTGTTTCCATAGTTTACGCTTGTTTACCATAGTTTAGATGTCTTTTTCATAGTTTAGATTTTTTTTCTATGGTTTGAATATCTTGTCTATAATTGATATCTTTTCCATAATTTAGGCTTCTTTTCCATAGTTTATATATCATTTTCATTGTTTAAGTTTCTTTTCTATAATTCAGATTTTTTTTTTATAGTTTAAACATTTTTTTCATAGTTTAGATATTTTTTCTATGATTTAGATATCTTTTCTATGGTTAAGCATCTTTTCTATGATTAGGAATTTTTTTTTCTTTTTTTTTTTATGTTTTAAGCATCTTTTCTATATAAAAGATCATAATGTGGAACACTGCATATTTCATAAAATTTTTAGAGTTTTTCTTGAAAATAAAAAAAAAAATTATCACTTAGTTGTTTTTAAATAAAAATCTTAATTTGGGACTTTTCAAAAATTAGGTTTTTAGGTTTTTTTTTTTATAATTAGGAATAAAAATTAGGCTTATAGGGATTTTTCTTAATAAAAATAAAATGGTTAATAAAAACGCAAATTTAACCAATCATTTTTTTTATAAAAAGAACCAACACATTAAAGTTTTCGAAAAAAACTACGATCGTTTGATCCCGACTAACGGGTACGTAGTTACTTTCGAGGCAACGATAAAATCTATAGAAACTTAGGTTTTTTTTTTTGTTTTGTTTTGGTTTTTGTTTCCTTTTCTTAAAGATATTAAAAAAGATAACTTGGATTTTGATTCCTCTAGTTTGTATTAAATTAAAATCGAAGACCTGTAACTAGATCGTAATCAATCCACCCAATTGATTACGATTTCTTTTCTTTTTCCTATCTCCGGTTGGGTGGCGACTCCAAAAATTTTTCTAAATAAAAAACCAAAATTTTTCAATTTCTTTAGTCGATGATTAATATTAAACGGGTTAAGGTTTAGTATTAATCGGAAATGGGGAATTCAATTTTAAATAAAAAACCGAAAAAATAGGTTCGACAATTTGGCGACTTCACTAGAAACGCTAGAGGGCTAGCCACTAGAATTTACCGAAGATAGGATTACTTTTTAAGAAAAAAAAAACAACAAAGGATGGAAAAATATAAAGACAAAAAAAAGGGAGAACTTAGGTATGTTATTTTATTTATTTTATGTATATTTTTATTTTATTTCTTTTTTACTAACATTTTCTTTTTTGCAGTTTTTTTAAGGGATAGTTTTGGGGGTTTACTTTGTTTTTATTTCTCTGCATCATAAACGCATGGTAAATACGGTCAAAACCAAGTCGTCTTAAGACCTTAGAAGGGGGGCCATTGTATAAGTTTCGGATGTTGTGAGGCAACCACCCTCCGGGGCAAATCAGGTTACCCCACTCAAGTTCAGATGCGACCACAAAACCATTACTTTAAAAAAAACGTGGTGATTGCAGAACTTGAAAACCTTTTGAACCCATCCTTTATATTACACAAAAACATTTTTTCAAAAAAAAATTTACAAGAACCTATGATGTGGCAGACCTAAATGGATAAAGGTAGTTGTGAAGTTGTAGTTGTAGTTGTAATATTTCCTTATAAATAATTTGTAATAATTCTGTGTAAAGTTTAAATAGGTGATGATTGTAATTTTGATTTTTTCTTTTTTTACATAACTATGGCTAGATCGAGTTAAAGGGCTTCCAAATAGATCCACGTCTACCTACTTCATTGGCCTTAAGAGATACTCTAGATATGGTTCCAACTTTTTAACCCAAATAAGTAAGAATTTATTAGGAACAGGATTGGGCTCATCTTGCCCTTATAGAAGAGCTCTATGAATATTACCTAGTTGCAAACCTTAGTACATCTATTAGGGCTCGAATTTATTACTTTTTGTTTGGGCCCACATCAATTGAGCCCAACCTTCACAGAGTAAATAAATAAAAAAAATAAAAAAAAGAAACAAAACAAAAAGAATCAAACCTATAAAATAATTTCAAGTAGTTACCGTTTTGCCTAGTATTCTACCAACCAGAAATATTTATTCTTTTGGATAAATTAACTCCTTAGCCTTTATCATTCAGAATAAATATGATTTAGATTTTTATTTAGTCTTTTTTCTTTAGAATTCCTCATTTGTAAACAGATCCTCAGTAATGTTGTTCTAGGTTTGTATATAGAATTCTAGTAAAGCAACCCTCCATTTACAATTCCATCACTCGGTCTTTGTAACACAAAAGCCCCAACTTTTCCTCTCTCTCTTTTCAAAAGAAAAAAAAAAAAGAAAGAGAAAAGAAAGAAAAAAGAAGGAAAGGAAAGAAAAGAAAACAAAAGAAATTTACTAACGATTACAGATCCTTATAGGGTTCGGAACAAACACAATTACTTGGCCCATTAAAGCAGCTAACCTAAACAAACCCACTTGGCCCAAGAAAATAACCAACCAAACCCGAACCTTAGCCCATCAAGATAGTTGAACTAACTCAAGATTTGAGCTACCAATCCAACCATGAACTGAGTCAAAACACAAAGCCATAAAACACTATCCTAAGCTTGATCCCTGGTACAAAAAAAAAAAGGCAATTCATTAGTCCCTTCCACTTCAAAAGTTGTCAGTTCTAGCCCATTCGAACTCTAAAGAACCTAACCCAAAATCACATATGGAAGCTCAAGGGCATTAAGACCTATAAGTCTGAGGCATGGGGCATTTAGTCTTTGAAATTTCATAATTGGGGCATGTTCCAAGGAATTGGGGAGTAAGGTCAATACCCTAAGGTCAATCAATCCCTATGTAAGGAATTGGTAACTCACTTTTAAAAAGTTTTGAATGAAAAGAGACGAGCTATATCCTATACACTAACCCTTAAACACTTTGAGAGTTAAAAGACATCATGGTGAGGATATTTTGGACTCATTCCTTAAAGGAGGTCCATTTTGAAATTGATATGAAGACCGGAATAAAGTTAGGCATTCATTTTCAAATCCCAAACACAATTATCCTTTGATAACCCCGTTGGATTGATCTGGAGTCCTTTCAAATGCAAACCCTGTCAAGAACCACCCCCATAGTAGGGCAATTCAGAGGTTAGGGTCATTGATTAGGAGAGATGGATAAAATTGATTTTTGTTTACCCCAGTAATAACAATTCAAGGATAATTTTTTTTTTCGATAAATTGTTCCCTTTGAAGAAGAGCTAACATTTTTCCAAATACCCCAAAGGCTACACATACCTTACCTAAGCCAATGCACTCTAAACCTACAGATTTAGGGCCTTGATTCATCGAGAGACAAAAACTTGACAAAAGAGATAGTTATTTTTGGGGAGAGAAAATAAAGAAATGAAATGAAAAAAGAAAAAAACTGGGAAAAAGGAAAATGAAGAAATACCTAAATATTGGGCTTGAGAAAATCCCCAATCAAAGAAGGCTTAAGTTGCTCAAAAAACACAAAGCCTTGAATCACATTCCCAACCACAAATACAAAACCTTATATTCATTTAAAATCATGTTTTCAGCCACAAACCAGAAACTCCATATTCAGTTCAAAATCACACTCCAAATCACGAACATAAACTCTTTCTATTCACTCGATTCTTAAACACAAAACCTTCCTACCCACAATACCTCCCTACTTAAAGGTCTTCCAATTTTGAAGAATAATTTATCTAAGATAAAAATTATTTTTGAAACTGGGGTAAGTGTACATCTAGTTCATTCCTAAGGGTTCTTGACTTGTACCCCTCGAGTTGGATGAAAGCACTTTTTTCAAAATTGGCCCTCTCAATTAACTTCTTTTACAAAACCTTCCCACCTACAATACCTCCCTACTCAAAGGTCTTCCAATTTTGAAGAATAATTTATCTAAGATAAAAATTATTTTTGAAACTAGGGCAAGCATACATCTACTTCATTCCTAAGGGTTCTTGACTTGTATCCCCCAAGTTAGACGAAAGCACTTCTTTCAAAATAAGCCTTCTCAATTATCTTCTTTTGAAACCATTTGACCAAAAGCCCAATTTACAATACTAAACCCAAAAAGACCTAACAGATCAATTAGAGCATATCACTTATAAACTAGATTATAATTTATAGAATAATAATCAAGAGTGAAATCTAGACCGAGAGTGCATAAGGAAGTCCTCTTCGACTAGAATAATCATGAGTTACCTTTTCCTTATGAAATGAATGTTTAAGGCCTATCCAAGAAGCTCATTGTCTAGGTTACAAATTAGGGTAGATATGAGATACCCTACATGATTATAGCGTTTGCCTTTTAAATAGGAATTTGTATCCGTTAGCAAACTTTCAAGGAAAAAGAAGGAAAAAAGAAAATGAAAAGACATGAAAAGGAGAGAGAGAAAGTAAAGGCTTGTTACAAGTTTTTCCATTCATTTTCCAGTCCATTTCATCCATAGTAGCCAAATTTTCAATTCATGTTATAAACAGTTTTCACTAAATTCCTCATTTGTAAATTTCTCAAATCAAGAGTTTTTTTCGAGTCGACTATGTTCCTTAGTTTTAATTTCAACCATCAATAGAGTTTAAGTGAGTCCGAAGGGTGCTTACCCTTTATCCGTTTTCTCAAGGATATAGCCAGCTCATAGAGTACTGTTCCTATCCATATCTTATTTAGCGCTTCAGTCAGCTTATGGAGCGCTATCCAAATTCATATTTTCATTTAGAGATCTAGCCAGCTCATAGAACGCAGTCCCAATCTAAAGTTTCTTAAGCTTCCAGCTGGTTCCCAAAACACAGTCCCAATTTATAATCTCTTAGGGAGCTAGCCAACTCGTGACTGTAGTCCCAATCCGAAGTTTCATAGGCTCCTAATCACCTAACTCATAGAATGTTACCTAACTTATAATCTTTTAGGGATTTAGCAAGCCCATGGAGCGCTATCCCAATTCAAAGTTTCTTCATTCTTTAGGTCTTAGCTAGCTCAAATGGCGTTTTAACTGCCTTAGTTAGTCAGCTTAGTAGGGTACGACCAAGTTTCCTTATTTTTAGGTCTTAACTAGCTCAAAGGACGCTTTGACTACCTTGGTTAGTCAACTCATTAGGGTACGACCAAGTTTTCTCATCTTTAGGTCTTAGTTAGCTCAAAGGGCGCTTTAACTACCTTGGTTAGTCAGCTCATTAGGGTTCGGCCAAGTTTTCTCATTCTTTAGGTCTTAGCCAGCTCAAAGGGCGCTTTGACCGCCTTGATTAGTCAGCTCATTAGGGTAAGACTAAGTTTCCTCATGTTTTAGGTCTTAGCCAGCTCAAAGAGCGTTTTGATCGCCTTGGTTAGTCAACTCATTAGACCACAACCAAGCTTTCTCAACTCGTTCTTTAGGTCTTAGCCAGCTCAAAGGGTGCTTTGACCGCTTTGGTTAGTCAGCTCATTGGGGCATAACCAAGTTCTCTCATTCTGTTAGGGTCTTAACCAGCTCTAGGAGTACTTACTCGTTTCATCTAGTTTAGGACCTTAGCCAACTCAAGAAGCGCTTCGCTTGCTTTAATTATTCAACCCATAAGGGGTACGACCAAACTCTCATGATTCCTTTTAGGGATTCTTATCAGCCCACAAGGGCGCTACCCTCGCTATTCTTCTTTCCAAACTTATCATTGTTAAATGTCTTAGTGTTCTTTAGGATAGAGTCGTCTCGAGGCAAAAACGGTGTCACTTTTTTCTTTGTAGCAAAATTTTATTCAAACTTCACCACAAAGAAGGGCAGCTGTAGACATTCGATTTTTGCCTATAGTAGTTATAATTTTTGTTTTTAGGGTCGTAATTTAGAAAATAATAAAAAAATCGAAAAATGATAAAAAAGACAAAAAAAAATAGAAAATTGTTAGAAAAAAAACAAATCTGATACGATGACATTAAATCTAATAAAATCAAGATTTGTAATATTCGAATCTATTTTGGATTTTTATCAATTTAGATTCGATTCAATTTGATTGGATTCTAAAGATTTGTTTTCGAGTTTTCTAAATAGAGGTTGTATGGAGCGAGTCAAAAAGAACAATTACACATTTGTTAAAAACATGCTCAAACTCATTCCTTAAACTAATTCTATAGTTATGTACGCGATAAGACTAGGGATCCAATATGTTCTCTTTCATCAGCTTTGCGTGCTTTGCCTTGCAGCTACATAATAGTAGTTTTTAATTATTGTCTATAGCCTGTCTTATTTATTTATTTTTATCTCACTTAATATATGCGCAATTATTTTTAAGACTTATACTAATTTTTTTTTTATTTTTATCACATCTCATCTTTAATTGCTAGTAATTAGTTATAGCATTAGTGTCTAGTGAATATGTGTTAAGTTAAATTTTAGTTTTTTTTTATTACTTTTTTTAGATTTCATATTTTCAAAATGACATTTTTATAAAATTTCATATTTTACAAAATCTCGTTCTTTGCATATTGTATTAATTTAGAAAAATTACATTAAGCAAGTTAGGGTTTTTTAGATAAAAAAAAAATCATTTTAATGTTCATAAAATAAAAAAAAACCTTTAATTGACTTCTTTTTTATGACAAGACATATTTTTTATAGTTTAAGCTTGTTTACTATAGTTTAGATGTCTTTTCTATAGTTTAAGCTTCTTTTCTATAGTTTGAATATCTTGTCTATGGTTAGACATTTTTTTCATAATTTAGGTTTATTTTCTATAGTTTATATATCTTTTCCATTATTTAGGTTTCTTTTCTATGATTTGGACATCTTTTCTATAATTTAGATTTTTTTTTCTATAGTTTAAACATCTTTTTCATAGTTTAGATATTTTCTTTATACTTTAGATATCTTTTCTATGGTTTAGGTATTTTTTTCTATGATTATGAATTTTTTTTTTCTTTTTCCTTTATGTTTTAAGCATCTTTTTTATATAAAAGATTCATCATGTAGAATATTGCATATTTCATAAAATCTTTAGAGTTTTTCTTGAAAATAAAAAAATTATCACTTAGTTGTTTTTAAATAAAAATCTTAATTTGGGACTTTTCAAAAATTAGGTTTTTAGGTTTTTTTTTTTATAATTTGGAATAAAAATTAGGCTTCTAGGGATTTTTCTTAATAAAAATAAAATGGTTAATAAAAACGCAAATTCAACCAATCATTTTTTTATAAGAAGAACCAACACATTAAAGTTTTCGGAAAGAACTACGATCGTCTAATCTCGGCTAACAGGTACGTAGGCACCTTCGGGGCAATCATAAAATCTATAGGAACCTAGGTTTTTTTTTTGTTTTGTTTTGGTTTTTGTTTCCTTTTCTTAAAGATATTAAAAAAGATAATTTAGAAGAATAATCCTAATTTCGGTAAATAGATAGTGGTACTCGTTAGGATTTAATAGATTAGCCCCCGAATTTCGATTCTTATGGTTTGTATTAAATTAAAATCGAAGATTGGTAGCTAGATCGTAATCAATCCACCAAATTGATTACAGTTTTCTTTTCTTTTTCCCGTCTCTAGTCGGGTAGCGATTCCAAAAATTTTTCTAAATAAAAAACCGAAATTTTCTAATTTCTTTAGTCAAGAATTAATATTAAATGGGTTAGGGTTTAGTATTAATCGGAAATAAGGAATTCAATTTTAAATAGACAATCGAAAAAACAGGCTCGACAATGACTATCAAATATTGAATAACCATTGACTGAAAATCAAATGAACAATAATCATCATTTATTAGACCAATGGATTCTATTGTAAGCATTAGCAATGACAACTATGAATGAATAGAGAAATTTATGACAGTGAAAAAAAAAAGGTAAAAAGGATAATGAAAAAAAAAAAGATAAAAAGAACAAGAAGTGAGAAACGTATGTAACACTTGAAAAAAAAAAGGTGGACGTACATCATTAAAGAAAGGGCGGGAGCTTATGTATGCTCTTAAAAAAGAAAAGTCTATATATGCTAAAAAATGTATATGTACAGGATTGAAAAGAAAAAAAAAAAAAAGAAGGAAAAGTACATGTATAAACTTAAAAAAAAGGAAAAAGTGATTGCAACAATGCAAAAAGAATAAAAAATGCTTACGACAATATAAATATACTAAATTAATTTAAAGTATGTTTAAAAGTGTCACTGAAATTATAAGAGAGGGAGAGAGCGCACAGCTTTGGTATGGAATATACACTTACAAAGCATCTATTTTCAATTATAGGAAGCTATTTTCAACAAGAAGATTTTATTTTATTTGCATGTGAGTGCACTATATCGAGAAAATTTTAAGGAGGATAATTAAAAAAAATTGTAGAGGTCTTAAGAAATGATAATTTTATGTTATAACATATTCGTGGAAGTATTTATTAGAATTATTGTTACTAGATTGTAAGATCAATATTGCAAACAAGTTTATCTTTTAGGATTCACACAATGCTAAAACAAGTTAGAATTTAAGAGTTTGCTCATCCGAAAAAATTTTATATAAAGCCTCTTATAATTATTAGCGGTTATATGAATTTATTTTCCACTTGATGCACATGGAAATTAGATTACTAAAGAGCTTAAAATTACAATATTATGTCATACGTATTTAGTACCTATCTTAAAGCAACAAAATTATTGCAATTATAAATTAATGTGTACCATGAGGTATACTACATTATTGGCAATATTGTCGATAAGAATGTAGAATTATCAAACTACAACCCATCAACAAAATTTGTTGTTATCATATAAATTTACACTTGAAGAATTATTAGGAAATTTCATGAATGGTGTTACTTTCATATTATGTCATAAAAGCTTATTCGAGCTAGGATGAATTAAAAATTTCTTCAAATGAAGAAATTATTATAAAGCTGGAATTGTTTAACATCAACACTTCTAATATCATATTTAAAGATAACTTTTTTCATTTAAAGACTCAACAAAAAGAAAATTTACAACAATTTCAACATCTAATAATTTATTAAGAAAAGAATTTGAAGCCTTAGATCTTTACAAGTACTTAAAAGATTATATTTCCTCTACAAAAGCCCATAAATAAAAAAATCATTTAAAGGCTCTAATTATCAATACCACGTTAGAGGCATTGCAAACTATTTCACATAAAGAGGCAAATACTACATTAACAATATAAAACCTAAATTATTCTATTATAGTTTTTTGTCAAACAGAGAAGCAACAATCTCATAAACAAGCTAAATATAAAGGTAATGGCTTAACTTCTTACATGTACTCTACAATAGTAGAAGAAAATTAACTTAATGAAATGCCCTAAACCCCATAGACTTTATCAAAGGAGTTTATGGTCAGTACGCAAAATGTAGCCCAATTTAATACCATGGACCAATTTAATGGGCTAGTGATAGGGCTTAGGAAACTTGGCCTAATTGGGATTGTTTTAGGGATATCTAGCTTAGTATACTTGGAACAAGGATCGCTAGATTGGTTTTTTCACTCTCAACCTTACTTGATTGTCTACACATGTAAAGTAGACTTGGAAAAAGTCCTTTTGAGCCTTGTTTAGCCTTCATATGCCTTTAAAAGGCTTAAATAAGCCTTGAGCTTATTTTAAGACGAGATTGACTAATTTTATGAGTAACTAGGCTTGATCTAGCTCAAGTCTAACCTCAAGACCTATTCATTACATAAGAGTTGGAGCCTTTAATATGGTAGATCACTACGAGTTGATCCAATAGCTCTCATCAATAACTCATTTGATCCATCATTCTTAACTTAATCCCATGGTTGAGATCTCAAGTGAAAATCTATATGTAAGCGCCTTCTTCTCTTCATTTGCAACATTTGAAGTATTGATAAACTTCGTAGAAATGTTGTTATTTAAAGAAATGATTCTACAGAAGATTAAACACTAAAATTATCAAGAACAAAACATGAACATATCAAATCACCACATTCAATCTATTGTCACAAACGCACATCACAAGACATTAAGTTTATATGTTCCTTCTCTTACGCCTCTCTCTAATTTCATCTCTCTAAGTGTCATTAGATCAAGACATCTCTAGGATTGACGACATGCATATCGCATGTGATCGATCATCAACAGCAACTCAACCATACAACTGTAGATATAAAATAAGTTATAGAAGGTGGACATTATTAATAGGAAGAAAAAAGATTAGTTATTATAACATAAAAGTTAAGAAATTAACTATAAGGCATCTATCAATGATTGAATATGATAAAAAGAAAAAAGAAAAAGACCAATTTGCCCCTAGAAGTTAGTAAATAGTAAAATGTAAAAATAGAGTGATAATAGTAAAGTTGAAATAAAGTAAGTTAAATGAATAATAAATAAAAGTAAGAAGCATAACAAGGACCCATGCCCTTTGCATATAAGACATCATCATAACATATCTCCAACAAAAAATAAAGAATATATTTATAAGAGTAAAGTAAATAATATAATAATTTGGTAGAATGTCAAAATATAATAAAAATACTTTATAAAACATTGTAAAATGCCAAAAAAAATCAAATTAACTCTAAAAATGTCAAATAACTCATGATATGTCATCAAAATATCTAACAACTTCTAAGAAAAATAAACAAAAAACTGTAAAGTTTCGAAATATCAAAAAATTATTAAAATATATCAATAGCTTTTTCAAAAATTCACCAAAATTTTTACACTTATCCAAAATTGATGTAAAATTTATGAGACAAGTAACAAGATATTAGGTATAGGTGGTAATTTTTCCATAAATTTAGACCCATTAGAAAATTATAAAATTATGCTAACACATAATAAAAAATCCACCAAAAATTGAAAACTTGTCCAAAATTCACTAAACTTAAATTGGACATGTGAAAATATGTTAAGAATTCACCTTAATTTTTTATAATTTTTAAATACATGTACTATTTAATATTGATTTTTGAAGGTCGGTTGAAAGGTATAAATATGCCTCCCCACCCCCATTTCAAAAATTCACACCGCTTAATTCAAACTTGTAAAGTTTAGAGGAAAATTTATAAAGCTCCTCCATATTTTTACTAAGAGGTTATATAAGGGTGGAGTAGTAGTGGTGGCCACCATTAGGGGGGTGGTTTTGGCTAATATGATTGTTTTAGCTTCAAGAATTTTAGAGCCTCGAATTGGTTTTTTGTTTTAGGGAGCCCTTTTACTTATAAGTATTTTATAATGATATATTTTTATAGTAATCTTCCTATAATTAATTTCATATGTTTATTATTTTTTTATATTTGCTAGAATTTTCTAGTCATTTTATTAAAAATACCTATTTAAAATAAAAATCACAAAACCCCATCTATTGAGTTCCTAAAATGCCCAAACTTTTTATTATAGTTTTTTATATCCAATATGATTTCTAGATGCCATAGTTATCAATTGTTGAAGTGTTTTCTAATTTTCTTGCTTTTTGAACTATATTTTCCACTTTCAACATCGAGTTCACGGTAAATATTATAGTATATTATAATTCCAAAACAATAATTAATACTAAAACATCTCATTTTGATCATTCCTATATTGATAATGTTTCATTTGTATGTACCTTAGTGTAATTCCCTATTTTTCCACCTCTTCCTATAAATATTAGTTATATTCTATTAGGTTCCAAAACCTTACTTTTTATAATCTTTATAGTAATAACTTTACATAACTTAGAAAAAGTCATTATTTTTTTTTTACCTTTTCTATATATAATGACCATCTTTTACTACTTTTAAAACCCAGCTCCTTTTACTTAAAATCGATAATTAGCAACAATATAAAATATATGCCAGAAGATTACTAATTAACTAAATTATTAGTTTGACATGAACTAAATCATGATTAACTTTATTATCAAAATAAGAATATGTTTCAAAACCTCTTTTCTTACCGTATCTATAAATAATATTAATAAAATTATAAGAATTAACATAATCAAATGATTATTTACCCTAATTCGAAACCTTAATCAAAACTTATTCCAAAACCTTCTAAAGAAAGTCTTGTAGGAATATCCTTATTCCCATACAATCAACTTAAAACTTATTTTATAGGGTTTTATGACTACCTAAGGGATAGCAAGCATTCTATGACCTAAGAAGGTAGGTTGCCTTACAACAGTCTTAATTGTGTTAACAAGGAGTTGTAAGCCATTCTATTGTTTATGTTCGTAATTAGTTGCTTATGCACATGCAAAATATGTTGATGAAATGTTTGTGGTAACTAAGCCTATTTGCTTAATGTAAATTGCTTGTATTCTTTAGATAATGCTATACTGTTTTGTCACTAATTAAACTAAACTAAATTCATATTTTGGCCTAATCACCAATACATGCATTGCATCCATGTATTATTGCATGATTTCCACCTAAATCACTTATGGGAATCCAAGGTTTGAGGTATCCTTGTCGACCTATTCACATAGTGTGTTGACCCCTTCTGAGACTCCACTACCTATAGAATCGAGGATGCCGACCTCGAGTCCTTTGACCCATGGCCAACTAAAAGGCCTCCATATTATGGTCGCTTAAGTACTTGAAGGCCAAGTAGACGAAGGCAAGCTCAGGTTCATTGAGGGATTCTTAGCTTACCATGTTCCAAACTATTATACCATCATTCGAGGTATCTAGGATCCTTTACCTTTTGAACTAAGGTTCAAGCTTACTAGTTGCCAACCATATAGGAACGAAAGCTAAAGCAGCTCAACATCTAGTAGCTCTATCCATTCTAATTTGTCTTTACTTCTAAAAGCCTTACTAATAAATGACAATCACGTACCTCAGCAAGAACATGAAGGAACTTGCTAGTAGAAGCTTCTTTTATCGTAACTTCCTTTTGTACCCTTAATTATTGTTTATATTTTACTCATTTTAGAATGTACCCTTTTTATTCTTTTCCATATATTATAAGTAGCCCTAATTTGTATGTATATGAACCCTTATAAGAGATAGCAACTAATACACTTTTCATCACCTTCTTGAATATTATTAAGTATATTCTCTTATTAAGCTTGTGTGCTATGGTTTTCCCCTATTACTCTTCTCTAGTTGTCGAGCTTGATTTTTTTTCCAATTCTAAAATATTTTTCTTAACTCGATTAATATTAAATCCTAACTTGTTTAATACTAACCATTGACTAAGAGTTAAGAAAAACTTAGTTTTTATTTTGAAAATTGTTTAGAGTCACCACTTGATCAAAGTTGAGAAAAAAAGTTAAGATATAACCAATTAGATGAATTGATTATAACTTAGCTACGGGTCTTTTGATAAAATCAATAGTTTTGAAAACTAGATATTTGAGACTAGGAGGCTAACTTTTTTAAACCCTTATGGGTAATGTTACTAACTTTCCAAATTTAAATTTACTTTTCAAGATACAGTTATAGTTTGAAAGTACAATTTCTATTTTACAAAAAACAATAAATCATAAATAGATAAAAGATCTAAATATTTACAAGGGAGAAAAAATAAAATTTTCCATATTTTAAGTCGCCTCATAATTACATACGAGTGCCTATATACTCGTTATTTAAGATCAAACTTTCATAGTTCACTTCGAAAACGTTAACAGGTTGATTTATTTTAAATTTGAAAAGTGATCGAGTTTAAGTCTTTTAGTTATTTTATTTTGAAAATTTATAAATGGGTCCTAAATCGAAGTTTTTTTTTTTCTTCCTTTTTGGAAGGTTCTAAAAGTACCCTAATTTTGAAAAGGGTTTATTTATTTTTATTTATTTGGAAAAAAGTTTTCTAAGTGATAAAACCTTTTTTTTTTAATTTTAGTTTTATATTATTTATTTATTATTTTTTTCAAGATAAAAAAAAAAGAAAAATAAAATTTTTATTTCCCTCTTCTTTTTTTCTTTTTTCTTTTTCTCTTTTCCTTATATTTTTTAGATTTTCTTTCCCCCTTTTTTTTCTTTTTCTTTCTTTTTTTTTTTGGAACACTTGCTGCATAAAGTAACTAAAAATAAAAAAATAAGAAAAACATCAACCAATTTGGAGCTTTGCATGGGTAGGATTTAGAGCATGTAGATCGTGTTCGAGTCAGATCTTCTCTTAGACTTAAGTCACATAGTGAAGAAGGAGAAGCAGAGCACAAAGGGGGGTGGGGGGAGTGTTCTTCAGCTCAATCTAGTTCGACTTTTTTACTAGAAATGAAGTTTTTATGTGTGGTAGATTAGGAAATAAGAGGGTTGGCAAAGCACCACCACGTTTAGTGGTCGTTTTGTGGCCTTTCGACATTGAGTGGTTAGTGATGATGACACGCGGCATTGATGGTAGCTACTAGTGGTTTTCAAGGGTAGTGTTAGTTTGGGTTGATAAGGAGTGAAGATAAGTTTTTCGTGGTGGTTAAGGTTTGCTTGAACCACTAAGTGACAGAGCTCGCATTGGGGAGTACAGCAAAGCACAAGAGAGGCTAGGTTCGAAAGCTTAAGTTGTAGGCAAGCCCGTGATGTGGTCGTATTTGCTTGAAAATGCCTGACTTGCAATGAATTTTAGAGAGAGAGAATAATGGATTGCAATTGGGTTATAAAGAGAGAAAGCTCTAACTCAAGCTTGTATAGAGTGTTTCAATTGTTTCTTTTTTTTCCAAATACATTCTCAGACCCCTATTTATACCCAATGAAGCTTGATTTCCATAAAGAAAGTCAAAGAATGAATTAAATTCGAGATTTCGAAGTTAATGGGTTTCTTATGAAGTTGATTCAAAATCAATGAATTTTAACATAATTTGATGAAATTAAAGGTCAAAATCCATTCCTTGACCCTTATTATTATTAAAAACAACCATAGAAGCTTTAGATGTTATTAAAATAGCTTGAATCAAGTAAAATGAATCGAAAGAAAATCCGGACATTTAAGCTATTTTTGATTTTTTTAACTTAATTTTGAACCAACAAAAGATTGTATGAAGACGTTTTTTTGGTACCAATATGAAGTATCTTAAGTCTACTTTGCGATTTCATTATTAATTTAGTGAAATTGCAAAGAAAAAATGGGCAAAAAATGCTCTTGAAGTGAGCTATCTAAGCACATCTATGCATAGAAAATGAGGGAATACATAAGGAAAAGGAAAGAAAGGGGGAGAAATAGATGCTGGCACCACATCAACCATGTGGTCAAATAGATGTATGCTGCATGTCAGTTGTTAACACATGGCCCAATGCCCCATTGCCACATGTACTTTGTTTTAAAAAAGAGAAAAAGGCATGAAGTGCTTGTTAGGAGATTCGAACCTAAGACTTTTAACCCATAAGTCATGCTAAGTCTAATTGTAGTACCATTAAGCCGTTGGCTTGTGCCTTATTTAAGTATGCAATTAAATTGCATATGTAGAATAAGTTTGATACGGATTTCAGCGTACAACGGGTCTGGAACCAAGAATGGATACTCAGGATTCAAATGGGTATGAAGAACAGGAGGTTTTGACAATAAATGTGGGTGGATATCACATACCAAGATACAAACACAATCAAGGGTTTAAGCTCGAAATAGGATTCAATACCACTTACAAACACTAAATGTTGCTCGGAGTTTTAGATGAGAGGTTAGATGTAACTCACTAACTTGCTCAAATGAAAGGGTTCATTACAATCTTGAGAACAAAATCAATAAGAACACGACATGATTAAAGAGTTGATTAACACTCAATAATCTAGCAAAAAGGCAAGCTCTAAGAGCTCAAAAGTAGCCTTACTCAAAAGGGGAAATTCCAAGTGTAGGAATATTCTTTTCTGCTCATTAAAATGTATGATCTCCCTTTTTGTTGTTTACAAATATTGCTATTTATAGCAAGTCCTAAACCTTAGTAGTAAAACTGTAGATAATGCACAAGGCCTTAAACCGTAAAGAATGAGTCCATAAATAAAATAAAGAAAACATGTACAAAAATACAAAACTGTGTGTTTAATAGACGTCGACATGTAGTCACTCAATACATCCTGAAAGGATTAGGATCTGAACCGGGGGGGTTGGCAGTTGGATGTCCAAGTTTTAGTAGGAGTCCTTCAAGTCTCATAATACCTAGCAGAGATATCTGAAAGGTTGGCCCATAATTGCTGAGTTCAAGAATTAGTCAGCACTAGTCCCTCTGTGTCGTACCGAATGAATCTCTGGCCTATAGTTCTTGGAAGTATGTTCTCTTGTCTTCTTAGCAGATGATAGACTTGATGCTGAATGTTTATTTTTCTTCCTCTTGGCCTTCTATCAATTGGTTGGCCTCAACTAAAGACATGTCAACCTCGGTTTGGACATAGTCGGAGGCTAATTCCTATCATTACCGTAGGTTTGAAAAGAAGTCGTCCTCGACGTTAAACACTGAGCACGGGCCGAGATACCAAACAAACTCCTCTTCCTCATTTTGCTTCACTATGAGTACCGAGTGTCTTTAGATTTCATTAACACTCATGGGGCTCAAGAAATAGCTCTCCCCATCCTTTCGAACAGTGTAAGTGTTAAGGAAACCCGCATTGATCACTTCCCAATCATATTCTTATGGTTGGCCAAGAAGCAAATTTGCGGCAATCATAGGCACCACGTCAAAGTCAATCTCATCCTCATATTGTCCTACCTTGAATGCTATCCGAGCTCTCTTTGCCATGGACCATAACCTTATCATCAAACCAATTCAATCCATTAGGTCAAGGATGTGGGTAGATTGGTAATTTCATCTTTTCTATTAACTCAGTAGAAACAACATTGGTGCAGCTATCTCCATCGACAACCAGGGAATAGGTCTTCCCATTCACTAGACACCGCATATGAAATAAATTCTCTCTTTTTCCAGGATCCGCTTTTTGGTTGGCTTGTCGGCTCGTCAGGAATAAGTGTTCATCTAGATTTTTGGCATAGACATCTTCTTCTATCAACTTATCTTCCAAACTCTTATCTCTTTGACTTTCTACTTGGGCCTTAGGTCCTTCACCCTTCAAGACCATGACCCTTTTATTCAAACATCGAGAAGTAATGTGTCCATAGCCTAAGCACTTGAAGCATTTGACTTCTTGAGCCTTGGTGCCAGGTGTTTTTCCTCTCTTGATGCTTTTTATCTCGACATGGGCAGGTCAGCTAGGTCTTTTTTGGATTGTAATGTAATAAAGATTTGGTCATCGATAATAATGTACAAGCCTTATTGAAAGAATTCATGTATTCAACTTGGGCTTATAAGTAAAAAACTCTTTAAGAAAAACTGAAACTGCACTTACCCTAGTTTCAAAAGTAACATTTACCACGAATTAGTTATTTCCTTCAATCAAAAAGGGCTTTAAGGAGGGATGGAGTTGTAAGTAGGCTATAAGCCATGTGTCAGTTGCAATTTTGAGGATCATGAGTTTTGAGAAGAACTTTGGCATTTGTCTCGTCTTTTCAAGTTTAATCATCTCAATTGTGTTTTAGGGTCAGTATTTCAAGAATAAACTTTTTGAGTTACTTGCTCCTAACCCTTTCAGATTTTAAGTCTTTGTGTTTTAGACTTGATCACCTTGTTGTATTGATTTCTTGTGTTGGCTCTTTTCCTTTTCCTCTTATTTTTATTTTTATTTTTATTTTGACTCAAGACAAAAGTGATCATTCCTTCTTTTGGCTTACAGCTCAAAATGTATGTGTATAGTATTTAGGATATAGGCACTTCTTCATTTCAAAAGAAATAAGTAAAAATTGCTTTTGAATTGGTGTGACTAAAGGAAGCACAAATTAATTTTTAACCGTTTTCCCTGCTTAATGCTCGTAACCCCTTGGTTGCCTTATTATAAGGTAGTTTTTAACAGGGTTTAATTTTAAAAACATTCCCTGAATAAGCTCAACGGGGTTGACAAAAGATAGTAGTGTTTAAAATGTTGAAAATAAATGCCTATCTTCATCTTAATTTGTGTATCAAATTCAAGATGAACCTCCTTTAAGAAATAAGCCCAATAGCCTCACAATGATATAATTCAACTATCAAAGTGTTTTAGGGTTGGTAATTGGGATAAGGTTTGCCTTTTTTCATTCTAAACCTTTTGATTAATGAGATAACAACTTATTCATAACTTGAAGTTTTTTCCCCAAACATTAGCTTATTTAAATATGAACTTCTTATTTTCAAGGATCATGACATGTCCTAACGTACAAAGAAAAGTTAACTCTTACAAAGAATCATTAGAGCCCTTTTATATGGAGTCTAATTACACCAACCATATGTCGATTAGATCTTAAATTCTGTTTTTCAGCCTCCAACAAGTGTTAGTGGAGTGAACCTTTTGCCTCATGTGATAGAAAATCAACAAATAGGATTAAAACAAATAGAAAGTAAAAAGAAAAAGGATAAGGGACATCTAACACCAAATAATTCACTAACCTATCCAAACTATTCTATAAATTGAGAGATACTCATCTAGAATTTAGTTTAGTTAATTGAGAGCTTAGAAAAAAAAAAATAGGGAGAGAAGATAAAAGGAGAAAGAATAATTTTATGGAAATTAACAAATTATAGTATAATTAGAGCTTTAGAGTAGAAACCACACTTGATGACCACTTGAAGAGAGATAGCCACCACCAATGGATAGCTACCCCACCACCTAGAGTTGTCGACATAGTGAGACCTATTATTGGTGGTTAGAAGCCATTTGTTCAGGTGAGTAAATTTTCTTACTTGATTTTGTCTAAATTATTAATAATATAAATTAATGTAGAAAATTATGAAATTTGATATTCTAAGGCACTTTTGTATGTATGTAGATTTACCTTAATGATGTAATTTTTACTTTAAAATTTTTGTGTAAACTATTTAGAATATATGTTATATTTCTATAAAGAGTTTTTCTTCAATTTAATTTTCTAAAATTTTACTCAATTTTTAGGCCCTAAAATCATATATAAAAGGCAATATTTGGGCTTAATTTTTTAATTTAATGTTAATTTGGTGAAAATTCTAATTTAGTAAGTAATTAAGTATCTTAAGATGTTGATTTCTGATATAGGATGATATTTGTAATAATTGAGGTATTAGATGTAAATATTATGTGTATTATGTAGTAAATATGTAATAGGTAAAGTGATATATTTTAAGTAAATTTTATGATTTAGGGTTAATAAGGTATAAATTCTAATTTAGGATATAATTAGACATTTTGATATGTTATTAGATAATGAAGGACGATATATTTTGTGTTAGAAGTGTGAGATAGAAGATATAAGTGTATAATATGTAATAATACGTAATTTATATATATATATATATATATATAGGAATTAAAAGAGTATAAAATATTAGGTAAAAATCAATAGTATTATAATATTAGAAATATAATATAAATTTGATTTGGAATGTAAACTTACGAAATTATATGAAAAATATAGGTTATTCTCATATCAAGGGCTAATTTGATAGTTAAATGAAGAATATAGCGTGCGAATCAAAATATTAGTTAGGGGCTAAATACGAGATTTAGGATATCCAAATGTAATGTGACTAATTTCATATAATGGTTTGGAATGAGTTCCTAGGGTTCATGTATAAAACCAGTAATCGGAAACTAAATTAAAACCTAATTTAGAAAATGATTCAGAAATTGAATTAGAATTTAACCTAAATTAAGAATAATTATAAGAGACTTAAAAACTAAAATAATTAGGTATAATAAAACCTTAAACTGAAAATAACATAAAGAATTATAAAATAAAACTTACATAAGATAGTTATATGAGTACAAAAACAATATTTATATTATAGGAATTGTCGGTGGTGGCTTATGCAAGTTTCACCTTAAGTGAGTAAGCGAGAAGTCCAAGTAAGTTGGGATAAATACTTTATTGTATTTTGGAGTACTATTTTATAGTACTAAAAAATTTAGGATTATACTTGGTTGTGTTTGTTTAGATAATTGACTATACGTATACTTATGTATGTATATTTCTGAATGTGATTATATGATTCTAGTTTAATGTTCTAGATTAAAAATTGTGTGATTGTATGAAATGCTTGAACACCTTAAATCAGATCTAACAAAATATATGAGTTGTAAGTCCAAAACGGACTTGCATAGCAACCAATAAGGGAAACATTTAAGATTCCCTAGCCAAATACCAATCCTTTTGAAAAGGATAGCGCTAGATAACATAATTGGTTACTTCTTCATCCTTAGTCAAACTAAGTGATAGGAAAGGAGGTCATGGCAAAGGTAAAGTCAATGTTTTGAAGGTAGTTGTAGAAAGAGCAGTGTCTCCATTACACAAGCCTATATTTGGTCATAAGTTGTTGAAATGTGTACTAAACTCCTCAACTCGAATTAGAATGGGTGTAATTTCTCTAATCTCACGTTGAACCGAATAACGTTATGCGATGACATTTGCTTATACATGTATTGCATCTAACTAATTTGATTGATAACCTTGTTTGTGCTTGATGTAGAGTTTTAAGTCTCCATCTCAACTTACTAAGCGGGTGGTTGTTCATATCCCTATAAATGTTATTATAGGTGCTAACTAGAAAGCAGCTTTATAATTACCTTAAAGCTAGCAACTGCAGAATCCTGAGGAGTAAGGAAATGAATTTAAAGAACAAATATATTTCTAAGGTCTTAGTTCTTATTTTAGAATTCCATTTTCAAATAAAGTATTACTTAGGTAATATTATATAGTGAAATCTTGTAAACATTAATTGTAATATTTGAATCTTAGTATATATATATATATTTATACTTTCTTAAGTAAATAACCTTTTTAATTTGTGAACTGTTTACTTTGAAGTAGGTTAGTCATGAATGTCTTAGGTAAACCATGTCTAAGATAATGGCTGTAAGGTCAGCCTCTATCCTAAAATGGTTTGCACAATGAGACTATTACGAATCTACTACTTTAAGGCGTGACAAGTGTTGTGAAGTACTTTGTTGTACTTTGTTTTACACTCTAAAAAAAAGTAGGGTATGTTGTGAGGTTCTAAGTTGTTGATGTTGGAGTGTGGTTTAGAAGGAATAGTTGGGGGATAGAAAGGTATAGCGAATTGGTGGTAGTAGTTGTTATGAATCGGGTTTATTAGTGTTATTATGGACAATAGTGATCTTTAAGTTAGAGAAGTGATATGCCAACACCAACCATACACGTTAGCATAATGGAAGTAGAAAGTAATGTTCTAAGCCATAGCTACCAAAGGAACTAAACTCCTTACATTATAGATGAGAAGATAGATGACTTGGTCTTAATGATGGTGGAAATGATGACCTTCATGTGCTAAATTGCCTGCAACCATCATGTCGATGAAACACAGGATGTTAGGATAATATCTAACCAATTGATGCCAACCAAGTTGTGTTGAACATAGGATTCATTATTTGATTTTGATGAGAACAAAACAAAAAGTGTATAATTAAACTTGTTAATTTTGATGACAATAAAACAAACAATATATAACTAAACATGTTGTTTTTGAAGAGAACAAAACAAAAAGATGATTAAACTAAGTATTATTTGATTATATTGAGAGAATTAAATAAGATCAATTAATTTGCTTAATGATTAAATATATCAATTATCTCTATAAGAAATTTAATCTTTTGAGAAGTGATCAAATGATCTTCAAGTTAGATTGCAAAGAGTATTTGTTTGTTGTGTATTAAAAGAATTTTCAAGTGATATTTGATTTACCGGTTTAATGGCTTAAGCAAGAACCAGACTGACTGTATAAAGCCTTGAAAAACACAAAGAAAATCTCACTGGCCTGAAGGAGCCGGCTTGCTAATTATCATGCTAGTTATCATGCCGATAGAGTATTTTATTACTAGCTTGTCGATAGTGCAAGGTATTGGTATGTCGATAAGTCTGATACAAGTAGTCGTTAGAGCATTTAATGCATGGTAATGGGAAGAATTTAATGAGTTGATATAAAAGCTCAACAAACCGACCAAAGGTAATTAAGATCTAATATTCTATTGCAATATTCCAACGTTCTTTTGTGTTCTTATTGTCTATTGTTCTCATTGTCTCTTGTACCTTAATTTGCTAATATTTAGAGAGCTTTGAAGTGTAGTGCTTCTGAGTTATTAGTTGCAAAGTATTGAGAGTTAAAAGCACTACACCAATAATCCTTGAGATTGAGTTTTGTGTTGTGAGTTGAGATTGTGACTTGTGTTGAGAATTATGAGTGAGAAACTTATGTAATCAAGTTTGTATGTATGTAACTCTTGGAGCTTGGATTGAGAAATCAATAAGGTGGTGTGAAGTCCTTGATTGGAGGTATTGTGTGTCTGTAGAGACTAGGGAGTGGTCAGAACTCCACGTTATATCCGAGCTTGACCTTCTTTATCCCTATCTCTTTTAATTTTTGTACTTATTATTGTTTTATTATTGCTTTGATTATTCTTATTATTGCATTTAGTTGTTTATATCGGAAAAGAATTGCAATTTGTCTTTAAAACTCAATTCATCTCCCCTTTTGAGTTTAGCCTAGTATTCTTCAATTGGTATCGAAGTTAGTCTCTAAATCTTTTGCTTAATCGCATATTAGAGTAAGATCATGGCATTTAATATACTAAGCTTTATGGAGGGCGAAGCTATAAATAGACCACTACTATTAACCGGGAATAATTATCCTTATTGGAAATATAGGATGAGTATATTCTTAAAAGTACAAAATAGATTATTATGGAGTGGATAAAGGACCATTCAAGATAGAAGGCAAGGAAGAAAATAATTACACTGATAATGATTGGAAGTTGTTAAACTTAAATAAAATAGCTATGAATATCTTGCATTATGCCATTAATGAAAATAACTTTAATTAAGTTTATACATGTAAGAGTCTTAAGGAAATTTGGGAAGAATTAAAAGGTACATATGAAGGAACTAGCCGAGTAAGGGATACAAAGACAAGCTTATTATGTGGACAATTTGAAAACTTTAGAATGGATCCAAATGAAACTATTGATGAGATGCATAATAGATTCATCAATATCATCAATCCTTTGAGTGTTCTTAAAAAGATATTTACTAACTTTGAAATAAATTCCAAAATCCTTAGGTCTTTGCTAAGAGATTAGGAAGCCAAGAGAACCCAAGAGAATTATGATTAAGGAAGCTCATGATCCTAATACAATGCCAAAAGAGCAACTTCTTAGAATTCTTAAAACTCACGAGATGGTTAAAAAGCAAAGAGAGGAAACTAAGAAGAAAACAATTACTTTAAAAGCAACTAAAGAGAGCTCTAGTAGTGATAAAAGTGAGGATGATGATGATAATGATGTAGCCATGATCACAAGAAATTTATAAAGTTCAATAGGAAATTGGCAAAAGATAAGGATGAAAACATATCTCGGTCATAGAAGGAGAAGAAGGAAGCAATCAAGTGCTATAATTGCCAAAAATCGGGTCACATTCAACAATATTGTCCAAATCTTAAGAAAGCCAAGAAGGGAGCAAGGAAAAAGGCTATGATGGCGACTTAGAGTGATAGTAATTCAAGTGACTTAGAAAGAGAAATGTGCTTTATGGCAATGGACAATGAGGAATGTTCTACTTCAAATGACTCTTCATTTGATGAGCTCAAAAATATATATGATGAGTTACTTAAAGAATTTATTAAAACTCAAAAAAGGAACAAAATGATGATTGAAATAGAAACTAAATTTGATCTATTTAGAAATGAATTTAATAAAGTGAATGATGTCAAAGAAAGTTTAGAGGAGGATAATAAGTATTTAAGATTAGAAGTTGATAAATTAAATAGAAAAAATGAAGAATTGAATCTTAGGAATGAGAAGTTGGCTAAGGAAAATGATCAATTTAAAGAAAAGTGTAATTCCCTTGAAATAAAAGTTGAAATCATGAAAAATGAGGACAATATGGTTGATAGGTTAGAAGAACTTCAAATTGAAAATGCTATCTTAAAGTCTAACCTAGATGATTCAAAACAAGCTGTAGCTAAGTTCGTAAATGGAGAAAAGAATTTGGATAAGCTCCTTTGCTCTCAAAGGCAAGGATTGAACAAAACCAGAATTGGCTATAGTAGGGAATATATTTACATGTCTTACAAAAGTTATTTTATAAAAGCAACAAATAAGACTGGTAACTATTGTGATAGATATGGCTATATTACACATACGTGTGCAATATGTAACAATACCAATTTGAATCATAAAGGCAAGATGGTTTGGGTTCCAAAAGGACAAGGATATATCATTGTTACTAACCACAAAGGACCTAAACTCATATGGGTACCAAAGAAGCAATCACATGTTTTTGTAGGAACTTCAAATGGAAGCAACTTAAGAAACTTGAATGGAGAATGCTTAAAGAAAACTCGAAATGCATCTAACATGATATTTGCTTCAAGAAACTCACTCAAGTAGTCTCCATACAATAACTAGCATATTTTGTGTACACTTGAAGTTTTCTATATTTGCTTAGGCTTCCTTGTGCATATATCTATCATCGCTTGATTTTAATGTCAAATGTTAGCTCCTACATGTTTAAATATGTTAATATTTCATGCTTGAATAGCTGGCTTGATTTAATTACGAAACTATACATAATTGATATATCCCCAACCACAATTGAGCTCACATAAGTATTTAAGGACTTAACTAGTATTTTTTTAACTACTAACTTTGCATGCCATGCTTAAATTCTCATCATGTCATAATATGCATACAAATCTTACTTGGAATGGATAATTGCAAACATCATACTTTTTGTGCACATTTGAAGTTTCTCATGTATATTTAGAATCATATATGCATAATTTTGCCATGTTTCGATTTTCGTGTTCAAATCCAATTCCCACATGTTTAATTTTACTATAGATTGTAGTTAAATGATTGATTTGGTCTACTTTTTTTTTTTTATGAGATTTTGACTCTCTTAGACCCAAATTAAATTCTTATTGATGGTTGGTAAGCTACGTAATCCTTTTGCTCATTTGCATCCTATATATCTTAATCATGCTATCTTTGTCCCTATAAATACTATTAAAATTTGGTTAAAATACCAACTTGTCATGAACTTAACTTGGTGTACATATTTGTCATTAAGCTTAATTTGTATTCAATAGTTGATTTTGATGATTTCAGGAACTTTGATTCCTTCAGGAACTTTGATTCCTTGTTGTGATATTTTTCCTTCCAACATGCTTAAATACTTAAGTATTGAAACTTGCTTGAAGTATTGATGTGTGATAACTAAGTCTCATTGCTTGAAATTAGTCATTCATGCATTTACATGGCTTAATAATAAACTTTCTAGCAACTAATGGCTTAATTTCGTTAAATCTTGCTAATGTTGCTAAGATACAAACTTTTCACACTTAAGTGGACCTAAGAAACATGCTCATATAGATTTCGTGCATAAAACATAGTATTTAGCATGCTTTGGGCACACTTGAAGTCATTCATAAGTAACTAAGTTGATATATACACAAATTAATTATGCATTAGTTTTTGTGTCCAAAACCAGGTCTCACATCATCCCTAAATCATGTTTGAGTGGTTAAATTAGCTTAATTTGAATTTCGTACATATTTGACCTTTTTAGACGCTTTTTAGGTTCTAAGTGGAATATGGAGCATTTCTTATCTATATGGATGTTGCTAGGCTTGATCATGTATCTTTTATGTCTCTTAATATCTTTTAACATGTTTGAAGCATGAACTCATCTTGATTATTGAGAAAGGATCTCTACTTGCTCTTGAACCACTTGCATAGTTAAGGAACTCAAGTAATAATTTTACAATTTATAGGGCCTTAAAGTTATAATGTGTGTCTACTATGCCCAAATATGTATTTGAATTTTGCTTGAAGTACTGGTGTGCAAAAACTTAATGCCTATACACATATTTTGCTCTTACATGCACACTTTTACTTTATCATGAATTACATGGTTCAATGGATTTGATTTGGCTAAATCCTTGGTATCTAGTTGAAATTTAAGTTTCTTAGGCCTTAGCGGACTCAGATAAACTTACTTGAAGTGTTAGACTACTCATTAAATCATTTAAAATAAACTTAAGTTGGCAACTTAGACAAAGGAAGTAAATTTAATCAAGATTCTGTATAACTGCAGATTACCAGTATGACGGTACCTAGAACTACCGACATGGGTATACTCTGCTAGATAAGAAGATACAGTTAGTTCTGTTTTAAGAACTAGCATACCGGTACCCCTAACCAGCAGTATGTCGTTATAATATTTTCTATAACAAATTTGCAATGGTTCTATTCCCATAACCAGTATACTGGTTCCCCATACTACCAACATGTCGGTACCTCTGTTTCTAACCATAAATAATGCTATTCCTTTCTCTCTCTTTCCATCTTCTTCCTAAAACCCTTCTTTCTCTTCCTCCAAACCCTAGAATCCTTCTCTCTCTTCAATCTTCCATCTCCAAACTCTCCAAATCATAATTTTTCTTCATCAATCATCTCCAAATTCACACAATCTCTCATTAATCCCTTCACTTATTCAAATCACACTCTCCTCTTCTCCTTCACACGACTTTCTCTCTCTACCAACCCTTTATCTACCATTAAGACGCCACCTTGATGAACTATAGCCACTTCTAGATGAACTATCACTACTCATCTTGCCTCATTCCTCCTCTAGCTTAAAGATGATGATCTACAAGTTGCATGAATTGCTAACTTCCAATCTATTTTGTATATGCTCTTCATTTTGTTTATCTTATGTTATGAACTTAACCATTGGTCACTACAATTATTACTTTACATTGTCTTGCCTTGGCCATTTCCTTGGTTTGTGTTGCTTATGTTGCTTGTTTATTACTTGTAGTTTATGTATCACATAAAGTTATTACATTCCTCATAGTTGGCTTATGTTTTTGAACATTTGGTATAGTATGGGCTAATTTTGATGAATTCATTATGGAAATTTTATTTTGGCATGTTTTTTAGCTTCTTTAATTTCACTTTTGTAAGGGTTATATCCTAAGGCTTAAGCCAAAATTATGCCAAAATTTTGACTTGAATCCTCTTCCCTCTTCATCACTTGGATTCTCCTCTTTTTGATGAGGCCAAAGGAGGAGAAATATTCAAGTTATTATGTCAAAACGTATATTACATTGAATTGATAATAATTACTCAAAAGATGATATTGATCCTATAACTTTGGCATATCTTGATTCCTTAAAGGTTTGATATATTCTTTATGTGAAGTTATTACAAAGTGAGACTTGGTTCCTTAGCACATCAATATACTCTCATTTTGCAAACACTCACTTAATCTTATTCAATTGTCAAATATCTTGAAATCAAGTGCTAAATTGAGAGGATTAAATTGAGGGGAGCATTAGATTGAGGGGGAGTATTAGATTGAGGGGGAGCATTTAAAGCATAAGAGTTTTGTTCTCATTAAAAAGGGGGAGATTGTTGAACATAAGGTTCATCATTTGATTTTGATGAGAATAAAACAAAAAGTATATAATTAAACTTGTTGATTTTGATGAGAACAAAACAAAAAGTATATAACTAAACATGTTGTTTTTGAAGAGAACAAAACAAGAGGATGATTAAACTAAGTATTATTTGATTATATTGAGATAATTGAATAAGATCAATTAATTTACTTAATGATTAAATATATCAATTATCTCTATAAGAAATTTAATATTTTGAGTAGTGATTAAATGATCTTGAAGTTAGATTGTAAAAAGTATTTATTTGCTGTATGTTAAAAGAATTTTCAAGTGATATTTGATCTACCAAGTTGATGGCTTAAGCAAGAACTGGACTGACGATATAAAGCCTTGAAAAACACAAAGAAAAGCTCACTGGCCTGAAGGAGTCGGCTTGTTGGTTCACTTGCCAATTATCATGCCGGTAAATCTGATAAAACTAGTTGTTGGAGCATTTAATGCGGGGTAACTGGAAGAATTCAATGAGTTGATATAAAATCTCAACCACTTGACCAAAGGCAATTAAGATATGATATTTTACTGCAATATTCCAACATTGTTTTGTATTCTTATTGTCTATTGTTCTCATTGTCTCTTGCACCTTAATTTGCCAATATTTAGAGAGATTTGAAGTGTAATACTTATGAGCTATTAGTTACAAAGTATTGAAAGTTAAAAGCACTACACCAATAATCCTTGAGATTGAGTTTTGTGTTGTGAGTAGAGTTATGTTGAGATTGTGAGTGAGAAACTTGTGTAATCAAGTTTGTGTGTGTATAGCTCTTGGAGCTTAAATTGAGAAATCAATAAAGTGGTGTGAAGTCCCCGATTAGAGGCATTGTATGTCCGTGGAAACTAGGGGATAGTCCGAACTCCACGTTATATCCAGGCTTGATCTTTTTTATCCCTATCTCTTTTAATTTTCACACTTATTATTGTTTTATTGTTATTTTGATTACTCTTATTATTGCATTTAGTTATTTATATCGAAAAAGAATTGCAATTTGTTCTTAAAACTCAATTTGCCCCCTCTCTTGAGTTTAACCTAGCGTTTTACAAGTTGGTAGTCGACCTATTGCCATTAATGTCTGACTTGTTCTTGGTAAGTAAGCAGGAGTTTATAAACAAAGGGGTATGAGCAAGAAACATTATCCAGCTTTGCATCGAAACAAAGGAGTAGGCTGGAATGGCCAACAAGCTAGGAGGAGAATTGAGATGGAAGATGTTGAAAAAGAAGAGGAGGATAACTTTTACAAATTTGAGGAACCCTGTAACCAAGCTCATAAAGGCATAGACAATGTTAAGGTACAGATACTAAGCTTCTTATAAAACTAAGAGTGTTGACTAGTACTTGATTGGGCGGAAAATATTGCGAAGAGATTTGATTGTTATGACTATGACAACATGGATTGAGCTAGATTGGCTACCTTAGAATTCATGGGATATGTGGCTATGTGGTGGAAAAGTTACAAGTCATAAGGAAGCAATATGGCTAACATGGGGTGACAACCTAAAATGAGATGAAGCAAGTGATGCGAGGTCACTTCATTTCCAAACACTACGAATAAGATAAGTTTAAGTGACTCCAAGAATTGAAGCAAGGAACAAAGAGTGAGGATGATTACCTCTAGGAATTTCAAATGTTAATAATTAGGTATAATGTGGATGAGCTCGAGCCAAGAACCATTTCTCGATTCGTCTTTGGTCTAAGGTTTGACATTAGAAACATCATTGAAGTTCAGAGGATAAATTCATTGGGTTAAGTTGTATAACGGTAAAAGTTTACATTGTCTAGCCAAGCTCCTATTAGCCAGCTTGTACCCTAACTAAACTCATCCTAGCTAAACTGGGTATAACTGAGATGTGGATCTACATAATCTAACCTTTAATTAACTTGAGGATGTAGAGGTAATACTAAGACCATGGGGACCAAAATAAAGAAAGACACTAGGCAAAGCTCTAAAAAGAAGACTTGAGAAATAAAATGCTTTAGATGTCTTGGTTTCGGACACATAACATCATAATGTTCGAACAAGTGGGTGATGGTTATGAAGGGAGATGAGTTAGAGAGTGCAGATGAAGAAGAGTTGGAGGATAAAAGGGATAATGGCAAGGATGTTGTAGAAGGGCTTCTTGACGAGTTCTATCAAGATGAAGAGACCACTATACACATGGAATAAGGGAAATTCATGAACATGGTTGTGTATTAAGCTTTAAGCATGGTTCCAACTAAGGAAAAGGCAAAGAAGGAGAACATTTTCCACATTCAATGTAGAGTAAAGGGGAATCTATGTGTGTTGATCATTAATGGAGGGAGTTGCATGATTAGGGTTGTACCCAGCCTAGTCACCCAACTTAGGTTGTCAACCTGTTCTAACCCTTGACCATATAAGCTCCACTGGTTGCACAAAAAAGGTTCCTTGCATGTTACCCAACAATCCCATGTGTTAATATCCTTTAGAGATAGGTATAAAGATGAGGTCCTTTGCAATGTAGTACTAATGTGTACATCCCATATGTTATTCGACTGACTTTAGATGTTTGATCGGTGAGTACTACACAATGGATATAAGAATACCTACCTATTTTAGAAGGAGGGGGAAAGGTGGTGCTTTACCTAATGACACTTTAAGAAGTACATGAAGAAGGCTGACTCGGTGTACTTACAAATATTTAAGCAATTGTTGAAGGTTACTGACTTGGATAAGGTCCCAATAGAGGCTCGAGCTTTGCTAGACTAATATGCCGACGTATTCTTAGATGACTTACTTAAGGGGTTATCGCCCTTGCTTGAGATAAAGTATGAAATAGACCTACTACTTAGTATAAGTTTACCAAACTGACCTGCCTACTACATGAATCCTAAAGATGCTATGGAATTGAAGCGCCAAGTAGATGAGTTGATTGAGAAGGAATTTGTAAAGGAGCGTGTAAGCTCATGTATTATCCTTACTCTCCTTGTACCAAAGAATGATGAATCGTAGCAAATGTGTATAAACAACCAAGCTATTAACATGATCACTATGAAGTACAAATATTTGATTCCCTAGCTGAATGATATGTTGGATGAGCTACATAGAGCTTACATATTCTGAGAGATTAACTTAAAGAGCAAGTACCAACAAATCAAAATGAAGGAAGACGATGAGTGGAAGATCACCTTCAAAACATGACATGGATTATATGAGTGGATAGTCATGTCATTTAGATTAACCAACACACCAAGCACATTTATGCGATTGATGAACCATATATTATGCAATCAAATTAGTAAGTATCTCATAGTCTACTTTGACAACATTTGGATCTATAATAAGAACCTTAACGAACATGTTGAACACCTCGGAGAAGAAGTGCACTTTTGCATGTCCAAGGTAATATTTCTTAGATGTGTAGTCAGGAAGGATAGAGTTTAGATGGATGAAGAGAAGATTAACGTTGTAGTTAGTTGGCCAGCCCTGTAGAGTATGACTAAGGTTAGGTGTTTCCACGAACTAGCATCCTTTTACAGGCAATTTACTACAACATTAGCGCCATTACCGCCCCTTTGACTAAACTAGCTAAGAAGGGCATAGAGTTCAAATGGATGGACGGAGCTTAACAAAGTTTCAATGAGATCAAGAGGAAGTTGACTACTGCATGTGCTTGCTCTACTGAGCTTTGAGACGTTATTTAATTCTACTTCTCAGTTACCGTTCAAGGTTACGTATAGCATGGACCTGACCTTACCTATAAGACTAGTATCTAGTTTAACCACCAAAAGGGAGAGTTTGGAAGGAGTTTGTCAAGTAGAAGAGTTTAAGGGACTACACCAGAAAGTCATGGAGCAAGTCATGTGAACACTATCTAAGTAAAAAGAGATTAGTAGCCAAGGAAGAAAGGTCATGAACTTTCAACCTAGAGATTTGGTGTAGGTGTACCTTAGTAAAGAAAGATTCCCTAACTATAGGGTCAATAAGTTGTCACCCTAAGCTAATGGCTTGTTTAGAATTATTAAGAAGATCAGCGACAATGTCTACAAGTTAAAATTACCAAAAGGATATGGTATCTCTTATACCTTCAATGTGTTTGACCTGACTCCTTATGTCCCAAAAGAGGTCGAGCTTGATGATTTGAGGACAAATCTTTAATAACTTAGGGTGCCGATGGGAATCCAAGGTCTGAGGTATCCTTGCCAACCTCTCTACATGGTGTGTTGACTTCTTTCAAGAGTTCACCACCTACAAAACTAAAGATGTCAACCTTAGGTCCCTTGACCCATGGCCAACTAAAGGGCCTTTAGAACTTAGTTACTTAAGTAGAGGTCGAGTAAATGAGGGTAAACTTAGGTACATCAAGAGGAGTTCACCATGTACTGAACAATTATATTGTCATTCAAGGTCTCTAAGATCTCCTACCTTCTAAATTGAGGTTTGAGGTCACAAGTTGCTGACCTTACAAGTATGAAGGCTAGAACAGCTTGGCACCCAGTACTTGTATTCATACTAATTTGTCTTTACTTCCAAAGCTTAGTTAACGGATGATGACCATGTACTTCAGTAAGAGTATGAGGGAACCTGCTAATAGAAGCTTCTTTTATCATGATTTCCTTTTGTAACCTTGATTATTCTTTGTATTTTACTCATTTTAGATTATACCCTTTTCAGTCTTTCCATATATAGTAAGTAGTCCTAATTTGTAGGTATATAAACCCTTGTAAGAGGCAGCAACCAACATATTGTTATATAAACCTTAAGGATAATGTTAGAAACCTCATTAATGAAATGAACCAAATCTAATATACTTAGTAAAATGGGTTATTTAGTAGACCCATAAGATATTTGGCTCATTGAAATAAATTAGAACCAAGTTTAGGGTCCTAGAATGCAAATTAGGCCTAAACTAGCTTAGTTAATTATTAAAGCCTTAGAAATATGATTAGGAGCCCAATAAATGAAAAGAACCAAATCTGAATCTTAATAGAAAATGGACTTATCTTAAGGCCTTTAGTAGGCTTAAGCCCAAAATAATAAGTGGAGTTAGGCTTAAGGTCTTGAAATGTAAGATAAGCCTAAAAGCCCTTAAAAGAATCAAGAATAGAGCTCAATAACTTTGTGATCAGATCTGAACCCTAAATTAAAAGCCTTATAAAATAATATGTAAAAGGTATATTAAGTCCAAAAGCTTATTAAAGCCATCTCCTATAAGCCCCTTAGTAGGCTAAGGCCTTGAACTAGTAAAAATAGCCCATTTCGGCTTACAAGAGTAACATTAAGACCTAAATTAAAAGTTATGGAATTTGACCAAAAACTTAAGCTTAAAATACCTAAGTAAAGGCCCAATACCCAAAATTAAGCCCAAAGCCCAAAGCCCAAAACTAAGCCCAAATCCTAAAATAGTCAAACAAACATTATTGACCATTGGACTTATTTGACCTAAACTAAATTATTACAAGTCCAAACACCCAAAAAGAACCTCACCAAATGAAAAAACACTTGAAAATGATGAAAATCTACTATAAGAATGCGAAATTTCGACTTAAAATGAGAAAGTTATAACCAAGATACGAAATATGCGAAAATAAGGAAATTATAGTGAGGCTAATGAAAAGAATACGATTAAGATAAGTCTCATTTACTTTAATTACCTTACTCGGGTGATTTATGCTACCAAGTTTGAGACTATTAGGAATATTAAACTTCAAGCTAAGTGGGTATACCGCCCCTTAATTTACTCTGTTTTGTGCTTATAGTTAGTGCACTATCTAATTACATATGATAATTGAACTTGATGCATGTTGGGATATATGAGAACTTATGTGTGCTTGTTTTGATTGACCTGTGCTTGCAAAATATCTTAAGATATTTCAAACACCCTTGTTTGTTGCATTAGAACATAGGCCATTGGAGTATCTGGAATATACTTACTTAACCATCCCATGAATCCGGAATTAATAAATATTCAAACTCTAATTAAACTGGACATGCATTATATCTTATAGCATGAGTCAAAAGAGCATCAACACCACACAATAGAGTAGGATGTCATGCTTAGATGGATCCATATTGATATTATGCATTATGATTGTTTATCATACGATGTATTTCATACGACGTGTTCTTGCCTCGACCTTTGAGAACTACTCGACTTTGGGGAGTACCGCCTTCTACGTAAGGTCGAGCCGTACTTAAGGTCGAGCCGTATCTATTATCGAAGGTAGCTATATTGCTAAGAGATTTCATATTGGACATGGATACTTAGGTCCTAACATACCTAAATACTTCCTAACCCAAGCAATGGTAAGCATTAAAACCGTGTTGTATACAGTTACCAGTTGACTATATATACTATTTGTATTGCATATGCTTATACATGTATTCATATGTTTGATAAATAACTTGCTCGTTATTATCTGATAGTAAGATAGGAAGGTTACTCACTAAGCTGAACGTAGGTTACCTCCTGATAATTTCTTTTGCAAGTCTTACAAAGTTGAGGCTGGGCTAGGATTCAAGTGCATAGTGTGCCATTGAGCTTAGAATGTAGTTTATAAGTTTAGGAAAGCAAGTAGTATAGTTGAATTAAACTTTTAAGGTCTTTAGTGGCTTCATGCTTGTCGAGATATAGATACCCTTTCTTATTGTTTGGTAGGTAATTCCGATTCTCTGTGGTTTTGGTGACCATAGATTGCTGGATCACTTATAGTATATATAAACAGATGTATGTAAATTGAATAAGTACCCTTAGAAACTCTCTAGTTAGAGCCTACAACCTCTAACTTATAAAGTAACCTTTATATCATGAGTACACATATGATATGGAGATTTTAAGTAAAACCACTAAGCCCCCTTTTGGAGCGTTACAAAATCTTTAAGGTTCTCATTACATTTTGATGCAAATTGATCACAAGTGACTCATTAAATGTAATCTTTTTGTATGGATAATAAAAGAAACAAAGATTTGATAAAAATAAAAAGATTAAGATTTATCTTCTTTAGCTAAGCCTTTATTCGATAAGATCCAAAGATCCAACGGGGATGGAAATCGCCAATTTACAAATAATAGGGTTGGGGAAACACAATGGGAGGCCGAACTCGATGATAACAACCACACCCAAGTTTTTTCCTCTACTGTTGCACTCTCTCTACCTACAATGTTGCATAAGCACTCATGACCTACTCCCTCATGCACACAACCCACTCACAAGTACACCTGATGACCCCAACCAATGCACAATCTAAACATGCATACACCATCCCCAACTCAAACGGACTGCTTGACCCATTGCTGCTGTAAATCCCCAATACAGTAATATAGTAACGCCACCTATGACTAATTCTCACTGATCGCCTCTAAACAGAGCATCCAAGTTTTACAATTTATAAACTTATATCCTATCCTTAACTCGGTTTGACAAGTAAGTGTCCTAATCGTTTTATAGCATGGATGAGTATAGGGTCATCTCCACTGGGAAAAATGACTCAAACACTAGTACTTAATAATTTTCCTATTGTCTAGCAATTAAATTTACTAAGTGATTGATTATTAAGACTCTAATTGTTAACTAGACTACACTAATTCACAATTAAAAAATGATTGAAACAATGATTATGAGAACAACTGCAAAAATACACTTAACATGCAGACTTGCTTCATCAATTAGCATCATCTTACCAAAATACCTTTTATCCTAATACTTGTTAACTACGGGAAATTACAGTATATAAGTATTTTTCTCAAAACTACTTATGTCTAATCCTAATTGTGTTTATTAAAATCCATTCCTAATTAACAGCCAACTAGGATTGTATTAATGTTATGTTAATATATCAATTTCCCTAAGAATGCAGCAACTTTCTTAATAATATCTCTATTATCAGAAGTAAGTTGTTCCAATGAATTAGATCTATTCAATAGAATTGTCTCTCGACATATTCTATTGAAATTTATCCTAAGTCGATGTCGTGTACTACACCATACTTAGATTCATTAAGTGCAATTCATTAGAATTAACAAACGTTGGGAAATTACTTTTTTTAAACAATTAACCATGCTAATGACATAACAAGTCCTAACAAATTACTCACATATGATGAAACAATAATACAAACTAATATGAAACATAACTATACAGAAATGAATCATGGAATAAGTGAAAAGTAAAAAAAAAAAAAAAAAAAACCCTTTTATTCCAATGAAGAAGTTCGATGAATACATGAACAAAGAACTCCTGTCGTCTCTCTAGAGTAATTCCGAGAATAGTATATGGTACAATACTTAGAACTATACAACAGATAACTTGGTATAAAAGGGTGAATGGATATGTGTCTCTACAAATGGTGTTTGATCCACTTGATATCTATTCTCCTAAAATTTGCGGTAGCTTTTTATATTCTCCCCATCAAAGGACTCAAATTTACCCCATCATGGCACCACTTGACGTTTCTCATGTACTGGTCCGCGTGAAAAGGTTGAAAAGAATAGTTGTATCTCTTCCTATCATGCCTGTGACTTGAGGTGTGATAGTCTCAAAAAGAATTATTCTTCACTAATCACAGTTGTTATTGAGGCCGTGAACTCCTCGTCACATTATGAAATCTCATTACGCCCGTAACCATAGCCGTAATCATCCTTCTGCTATCCAATCATGATCGTAATGGATAAGGGGATCGATAAAACTTCCCCTGAACATAACCATGATTGAGGGCATGACTAAAGTGGATTCTTTATTGCTTCGCTATCACACCCGTGATTGATACTTCTACACTTATTTCTTCTCCTTCACGGTCGTGACTAACTTGAAAGTTGTTATTCTAGTATATATTTCCTCCCTTTGCTCATAATTTACTTGAAATCATTATTTTATTCAATTAAGTACCTAATCTACAGAATTAAATCACATTTATGATTAATTCTATGTCTAAACATGCCTTGAAAGTGTAAAGTAATTTACACTTATCACTCACCCACACTAGCACCATCTATGCACACAAGATTTAAGATAACCCTACGACAATAGCAACTAGACTAAGACGTGACGTCTACTAACATTACAACCATCTCTCTCTCATTTACTTCAACTCCCGCCATCAACTCCATCCTTGCCTAAACCTATCTTTACCAACTCCATTTACAATAGTTACATAATAGCACATACACAACTATTATACACAGACCACTCTCCATGTTTAACTCAATGTACCAGCCACCTACAGCGGACTCTCTCTCACACTACCCCTGTCTACCACCAATTACCGATCTCAACCACTACTAAAACCTTCTCCGCTCATCAAGGCATCATGACCAAGCCTCCTTTCATCAATAAAAGTCATATGAATTTGTGATGCCTACTTGATTCAGTAACCGAATCACTCCATGAGAATATTGGGGAAGTTGCTACAACTTGTTGGGGTAGATCTAACCCACACACGTCTATAACAACTGGACCCAATCTATACACCTAAGTAACCCCTTAGTCTAACTCGTGTTTCTACTATTTGGATGGGTTCTTTTAGTTACTTAACATTAGGCGGTAGTTTCAATTGTTTGTTTATTATTACCTTACTTTTTATTTTAACATAAGCATATCATTAATTTCTTGTCTAAAATTGCATAATTAAAGTTTTGATGTGAAAAATCACTAACATGGGTCTTTTGCAAGTCTTGGTGTCAATTCTTGTTAGTTGACTATTTCTTGGCATGTTATCTTATTTTTTTTTTAAAAAAAGTAAATAGACATATTTTTTGCATCTTTTTGCATGGACATTGCATTTTCTAGAAAATTCATATCTTTGCATATTTTGCATGAAAATTGCATATCACATTTTTAGGTCTTTGGGGTTTTTCTGGAAAAATAAAAATTTTCTCACTTGATTAGTTTTTCATAAAATAAAATTCTTTAATTGGCATTTTTGCAAAGTTAAGCTAATTAGGAGTAAAATCTTGGCTTGTAATATTAGTTATTTTGAAATTTTAAATAACAATTGAATCTTTCGATAATTATTACATATTTTCAATAAATTTGCATCTTTTCTATTATTAGACATCTTTTCCATGATTTAGATATATTTTCTATAGTTTAAACATTTTTTTATAGTTAGGCAATTTTTCCATAATTTAACAATCTTTTTTATGATTTAGGTATCTTTTTCAAGGTTTTGATATGTTTTCTATATAAAATTTTTGTTATGTAGAAAATTGTATATTTCATAAAAAATTGCATTTAGGTACTTTAAGATTTTTCTAAAAAATTTTATCATGTAGAAATGTTTTTCTCTAAACAAAAATTTTAATTTAGGTCTTTTTTAGAATTTTTTTTTTCAAAATTGGATAATAAAAATTAGGTTTTATTTTTTAGGATTTTTCTTAATAAAAATAAACTAATGAACATAAATCTAGCCTCAATTTTCAAAATTAAAAAGTTAACTTACTAAAGTTTTTTAAAAGTAATGAGAACGACAATGAGTTTGTTCCCAAATAATAGGTACGTAGATACCTTCAAGGCAATCGTAAAATTTGTAAAATATTTTATTTTAATTTTATTTTTAGGAAAATTTCGTAATAAAGAATAATAAAATTTATTTTTATGCATTTTTACATTTATGCATGTTTTCATATTTTTTGGAAAAATTCTAAAGGCCAATTAGTTAGTTTCTTAAATTTTTATATGGTGACTTGTTATTAATAGCTTGGCCCACAAATTCAGATTTTCTAATTAAATTTTCTAAAAAATTAATTTTTTAGAAAATTCGTAAATTAGTAGTTAAATTAAGGTTTTCCTACTCGAAAACCTAATTTGATTTTTTTACCAGTTTTACTAATTGGCGATTCAAATTATTTTTTAAAAATATTTTTTAAAATGTTTTTCAAAAAAAATGTTTTTTTCCTTAATTTGATGTTGAATAACTTATATTAAGTTAAGAAAAACCAAAATAGGACTTAACAACCTTCGAATAAATCATAACTAAACTCAGGCTTGTGTAACAAAGCTTGCTATTCTTGAAACCTCTTAGAATTGACATCCCCACCTCACCACGATCTCCTCACTTATCACTTAATTCAACCTTGAGAGTAGGAAGGTGAATTTTAGCTACCTCATTGAAGGGCCGATGTTTGGTTGGATAGTCTTAACCATTTCCCTTAGTGGGTTGTAGTGTATGCTCGATCAGGATTTATAGTCTAAATTTAGGTTAGTCCAATTATAGGGTAATCAAGCAATTTCATACAATTAGATTAGAAGGCAAAATATAGTAAGGCAAACAACACATGTAGCATAGCTACCATAACAGCACAATAGTTTCCAAGTGCACACGTCACATACATACAATCAACTACTTTACAACCACAAATAAATGTATGCCTCAACCTCCAAGTACTATAATACAGTACTCCAAAATGCCATTAAGCATCAGTTCCACTAATTGTGATTGGTTTAGTCATTTGTGTAACTTAGATGACCCAGTTCTTCCATTGTTGGTATTCCCTATAATATAAATTAGATTTTATTTTCTACACAATTCATTAAAGTAATGGTGTTTTAATTGTTGTACTTTTGTTTAAGGTTAATAGTCTTTTAATATTCAATAGGTGTTGGTTATGGGTATTAAGTGATATTACTTCTACATAGGTTATTAAAACCTTTTACTAAGGTTTGCTAAGTTTATAGTACCTTCTATACAACTTTTTACTAAAGTCTCCTAGGCTTAAGGTACCTTTTGTATATAACCTTCTACATTGATCTTTCTTATATTTCTTATCTAGGTGACCTTTTACACAACCTTCTACATGGATTTAGGTTAGATTCCTACATCAAGATACCTTCTACTAAAGTTTTTCTACCATGTTTGAAGTTAATTAAGGAAACTTTACATTACCTTGTACAAGCACCGGCTTACTCTAGAACTTCTATAGGTATCAAATTCACCCCATTTCGCTGAAAGCTCCAAATTTGACACTTTTTTTCATTTTGTTTCGGTCCATTTTAGCTATAACTTCATCAATATCAACTCATATTGCTTAGAACCCATCTAAATTGGCATACTAAACTTAAAATTCAACCAAAAAGTGGAGCTAAACTTAACTAATCAACTAATGCATCTAAAATACCTATCTTTGGCCAAAAAATCATGATTTTAAAGTTAGCATCATTTACTACTAATTGTTATGAATTTTATGATAAAAATGGCAAATTCATTGACTTAATAAAAAACAATATTAGGAATTAAGTGAAAATCATGAAAGCTAACTTTAGAAAAACCCGTTTTTTCATAAAGTCTACTATTTCCACTTTAAAATCAAGATTAACCTACTGCATGTAACGGAAAATTGCTCAAAGGTAGTGAAAAATCAGATTAAGCAAAATAAATTGAAAAATAGTGAATCTTCCTTATATTTCAGCTTATCGATTCTCCAAAAACTAAAAATTAACTTTAATAAGATGAATAATTTTGGAAAAACTTTATACATAGCGATTGTCTATATGTAATAAGGTATTTATAAAAAAAATTTTTGTAAGGAAATTAATGTAATACTATATAAAATTATTTCCAAAAGCAAGGGCTTTTTTTATCTTTTTAATGAGTTATTAAAACTCTACCCCTTTAATTAGCCTCCTTTGTCTTAAACCTTAATCCTTTACCAAAAATAGTCTAAACCCTACTCCTTTTGCCAAAACTTAAAGAAGAGCAACCTGAGCTTAAACAAAGAGGTGTTATAGTGTTGATTGAGGTAAGATTGAAGGTTCAACTTAAACAAATTCACTTTAAGCCATCCCTCATCCTAAAACCTTCCATTTTGGTTAATTATAGCTTGCGCTCAAGAGTTTCCAAGTGGACATTGTCTATTATTCATCAAGGACAACTTCTCCAAGTGTATAAGTTGAGTCTCTCAATGGTTGTTGTATACTAAGTTAGTTCCAACTTCTGTCACTAGGTTTTAAAGGATTTTACTTGATTTAATTGAGGATTAAACCTAAAATAGATTATTTCCTTTTAGTAGTTGGTGGTGTTAGCTTCATTCCTAGACTTCTCTAAGTGTTTGAGATAATTACAAGTAAGTTTTATAAGTTTTCTCTCCTAGTCTTGAGTCTTCCCAAGAATTGTTGCAGTTGTGATTTGAGTTTGTAGTTGAATTTTAGCATCGGAAATGATTGAGATAATATGTCTTAAGTCTTGCTCGGAGATGTATGAAAGTTAGTAAGGGAGTCAGTTGAAATTGTTTTTGGTTTTGGAGTTGAGCTATTTTGCAATTAGCAAAACTAATATTAAAATAATCTATTAAAATTATAAATAATAGGTAATATGTTACTTTCTCTTTTTCTCTTTCCTTTCAATCCTTCTTTCTTTCTTCCCCATAATATCTCTTCACACATCATGTTACTTATCTCTATAAGCTCCACAATCGCCTTCTCTCTCTCTCTCTTCTCTTTGGCTCTCTCCCAAGGGTTTCTCTTTCTATTTTTCGTATTAAATCCATTTTCAATCTCTTTTCCAATTTCCCAATATCTCTCTTTGCCGCATATATCTAGCGATCTAATGAGATATCAATAGATAAATGTATATTTAAATTCAAAATTATTTATATAAAAATATTTTGAATCTTATATAGACTATATTTCACGATTTAAATTTAAAATTATCAACCATGTTTCTTTATTTTAGAATAACTTTTTTTTTTTTGAGGAATGCCTACAACCATTTTTTTTTTTTTTTTTTTTTTGCAAGCTGTAAAGGACTAAATATTGTTATATTAGTTATTAAGATAAGCTTATTATTTATTTAGGCTTAACTCATTAGGCCAAGTGATGGGGTTTAAGAAGTCTAGTCCATATTGAAATGATTTAAGAAGATTTGGTTTGGTAGGTTTAGAACAAAAATTATTAGACCAATCTGTCTACCTCTAACCTTTTTCAAGTAGGCTCATGCACATATAAAGAAGGTTACTGGCTTTAGGGTCATTAGTTAGCTCATTCTGAATAACTATGAATCGAGTAAACTCCATATCATCTATTAATCACCCAAGTGATCCAACAGATGTTATTATGCCTAAGAGCTTATAAATACTCAGTATTTCCTTATTATTGAGAACTCTTAGGAAGATAAGAAAAACAGTGTTTCACTATAAGAAAACTCTGCTTTCTAAGGTCAAATAGCATTTAGATAAAGAATTGATCTCGTTTATTTAAGTAACAAGGTGAACACTTGAGGTTCCCTAAGACTGTCTTGTCTATCACTTGTGCATTTGAGACACTAAATTACCTGTTCCTCTTTCCTCCCTTATTCTCACCCAATCATTCTCTTAGGTGACAGTCTCGCTTCTTTTCTTTAAAGTTACATATAGCACGCTACTCACACAGTACGCACGTAACCACTCTAATTGAACCTCTACATCAACATAAGCAATATGTATAAATGGATTAATTTAGTAACCTGCGTAACTCCTTTTATTTAAAAATTTGAAAAAATTATTTTAATTATTTTATACTAGCAACATAGATACATTATCTGCTAATATATCTTATAGTACAAGTTTCAATATAAATATAGGCATAAAAATATTAATATACAGTATCCTGTACCCATTCTGTGGGAATAGATTTCAAAAAATTGAAAATTAAACCTCTTCTTTGATCTTTAATACATGTTAGGAACTTCTAGAGCACACAGGATAAAGTATGTTTAAGGTTTTGATGGTCTTATCTGCTCATCCTAAGTAAGGACCCAAAGAGAGTTGAATTAAGATGTACAATTAAATAGCGCTAGTCCCCTTATGTATTAAATGGAAACGCATTGCAACCATTATACAGGCAATATTTGATGGAGTATTGACAAATTTATATATCATAAAGGCAAATATTCCTACCATTTAAGAGAAGTTGTTAGAAGATTTTGAGAAAATAACTGATATGAATAAGTTTTTGGTTATGGAATAACCGTTTTCCTAATTTTGTTGGTAGTGCTTCAATGTAGGTTCCAATGTCTTGCTTCGCTGCAAGTCCAAAAAAAAAAAAGCAGTAATATTCTATTGTTTTGCAAATTACGGCAGAAAGGTATGTCTAGTTGGAATATGGAATATTCAAACCTATGATACCTTATATTAAGTGAAGATTCACATGAATTGTAAGAGAGAAATAGTCTTGATTTATAAGATTGTGATAATGAATATTTTAATACTAATTGGAAACTATTGGACTAAATAATTAAAAAAAGATGGCTTAGTTACTTACTAATTTTGTATAGGATGGCTTAAGGATTTAAAATGATAGGAAGAAACAGAATCATGCAACAAAATGGGGGAAAGAATTGAGTCTAAATGTAAGGTTTCACACGAGAGCATTGCATCATCACGTGTTTAATGGTAAATATTTGTCAAAACTAACTAAAAGCTTTTGGATTGATTGGTTAAAAAAGCTCATTAATGTTTTTTTATTGATTTAAATATCTATTGCTTTTGTCCCATAATGTTATAAAGGGCATCATAGATATTTAGTTTTAGCCAAATTTTCATGCAAACAGCTATGTAAAGAGAATATATACACATGGAAATAGTTTCTCCCAACCGAGTTTCTTAATAGCCTACCATTCATGTTTTAGAATTATTGCCACATGCCAGAACATGTTTTACAACCATTACCTAGTCAATCTTTTCTCCCAACCGAGGGAAGAAGTACGACTAGTCTCCAGGTTTGGTATGTGCAGTGCAGATGCAAGAAACCGTGTGTTGGACAAAAGAAGTTTCAACCAACCAAATGAATTGTACATGGAACTTAATACTAGATCAAAAATTTTGGTCCAACCATCATTGTTGGTGGATTGTTCACCAAATTCAAGCAAAAATCTGTCCAATAAGCTTTGAAGAAATAACGAATCATATGTCATTTTTTTATAATTGATGACAACTTTGGTTACAAAGTAAATACTTCTGTATACAGTATGTTCCCATTTGAATTCCTTCTAAATTTGTCAACTGGTATATTCCTTTTGACTATACAAATCTTCTGAAAGACTTGTGAATTGTGATAGAATGATATATATGTCTATTTACATTTGACAGGTAACTCCATTTGTGGGCCGTTGACGATAAAACTATCCAACAGAAACCCAGTACTAACATTTCCTGAATCCACTGGCTGAAGTTTCATTCTGATGTAGCATTGTAGCCTCACTGAATGACCTCAGCCTGAGGCTGCAGACTCGGCTGTTCTGCTTCCTCATCTGATGAAGTGAAAGATGAACTCGGAGACACCTATATGATATAGTTTTGAATGAGATCGAATCAACCGCAGCTTACGAAACTGAAGTGGGGTCTTGCACGACTTACCATCGTCGTATGCAGGAAAGGTGCCTGTCGGTATCTATGCCATTGAATTGCAGACAGCACTCTCATTATGAGGTAGATTGGCAGGACAATTCCAACAGTTCTTAGAAATAGTAACTGTTGAGGTAAGCAGAAGCATCAATTCAGCAAGGACATCCTGACATTCTAGCGTTACAGTCATCAAATATGGCAAAAGATGTTAGGGACTCACCATTAGAAGTGGAAAGGAGTAGACATTGGATCTGCTCATCAGGATCGGGAGAGTATGGCGCAAGACCAATAGCACCATGAACTGCATCAACAAAGTCAATACAGTATTTGAGATTACATATAGAGAACAAGATCCATTACAATGCATGATTTACTCATGGCTACAAAAATTCACATGTACCAATGGCCTCTATTGTTAAAGAAAAGGCATTCTGTAACAGATAGAGAGGAGAAACATAACAGAACATACAATGACAGCAACGATGTGACAGCACGTCAGGGTTCGAGTAGAAGAAGCCGACTGTTCATGATACTCTGGGTGGGAGAAACTTCGATTAGCCGAAACCATGGTAATGAAACTTGTATTATTATGTGACTCTCCTCTGTAGATTTCCCAATTTCCCCTGAAATAAGCAAGAACAATAGAAATGCAACCCTTTAAGACAATACAAGTGTTTCTGAAATAAATTTAAACTAAAAAATATATCAAATAGATTCAGAGAGGCATACCTAAAATTCATTGGAATTCGTCCGAGATGAAATAATGGTGGTGGGGCGGTATAACCAGGCTTAAATTGCTGGAATGAACGTACAAAGCCAGATTCAGGCGTATACTAAAAGCCAAGTTTCAAGGTATAGAATTCAAGCACATAGATAAAATCTTTATTTATCTTGAGAATGAAGAAGTGAAATCTACCTGATGGCATATTTCACACACTGTATTACCCTTCTCATTACACCATCTCTGCACACATCTGCGGTGAGCATACTGCAAATTTTTGCAAGGGTTAAAAACTCAGATAGAAATAATGGAGCTTTCTCGACAAGATGAGAAAGCAGAAAAAGATAATTTGATCAGGTCTCCAAGAATTTGTCATTCCACCAGAAAGTTAAAATAGAGTATAATAACCAAATTAAAAGGTAATAGAAATGGCAAACAGTCCTGCTTTCCAAGTTTTAAGCTACTAAATATGAAACCACATTGGATTTAATAAGATCAAGCTTTTTTTATCATTATGGTTGTTGATTTAGATTAAACAAGAGGCAATTATTGAAGCAATAACTATACACTAGAGAATAGGCTGGATATGATTTTGGGGGGGACATGGATGGAAAAATGAGTGGTCTTCACAATTGCTAAGTTCATTCCCTCAGATTAATAGATAAAACAACCAAGGTCATGTATACAAGTAAACCAATCTAGTTCATTTTCATCATATGCCGTGGCATGGTTTTTCCTCCAGAAATTGAACATCTTCAGGTTATAGAAAGTGCATAGTACACTCCTTTTAAGCCCAAGCATGACAGCAAGCTAGTGAAAAGAATGTGACCAAGATTCTGGTTTACAAGCTGCTGCTGCTGCTGCTATAATGGCTCTTAACACCAGTAAGTTGCAAAAGAGAATAAAAAGGCTTTTCCAATATGCCCAAAACGATCACAGTAAGTTCAAGCAATCGTCCAACTACAATCTGTCCAATCAAATTTTACATGTAGCAAAATGAATGAAATGAAATCAGAGTAATATGTGTTTGCCGTTGAGTTAGTTCAATCAATATAAGGAAGCATAGAAGCAAAAGGATGGAAGAGTAATATCTAACCTTCAAACTGCCACAGCATGAGCAAGGTGTCTCCATGTTCCTATCTTCATCCTCATCCTGGCATATCCTACACTCTACCATTTTTCCAGGAGACACCACATCTCCAAATTCTATCTTATGTGAAGGATTTTGAGCTTTTATGTCTTCATCTCTAGCTGGTGCCGTAGCCTCTATAAACCGATTTCTGCTCTCGATTGCAGCTCCCAGTGTGGATTCGGTGAGCAACCGATCCACCAGCAGCACAAAGTGATCGCCCATTTGCCAATACTAATACCGAAGTCTTTGCCTTTCTTTTTTTCCTTCCCCTAATAAAAGATATGCTAAATTACTTCTCTTCCGGAAGAACTCCTGAAATCAATAATGAAAACGTCGTTAGAAGAATAAAACATGGCCACAACACATACCGTGACTTGCGAACAAATAATGAAAACCATGAAAAACATTTTGAAAAGTTCCTAAAATGAAGAGCTAATACTTAAAAGGAGAAAGGAGGCTCCTACGCATTTTTTTTTTTTTTAATTTTTTTTCAATTCAAATTTGCCTCAGGAGGAGAGACAGAACAAAAGCAGTATCATAAGCAAAGATGGAAATTGTCTCTCACATACAACACAAAGGGGGCTTTTGATGGAACTCTCCACCAAACAATATATTGTTCCCCGACAACTAAAGAGGAAAAAAGAAAATGGGGTGTCTTAGGAAACTATACAAATATGGTGTTAACCCTTTTGGGAAGAGGAAAGAGATGAACAAGTGTCAGAAAAGCAGAGAAAAGAGGGTGAAAAGCAGACCTTTGAGTTGCTAAAGAAAAGGATGACTCACTTTTCCCATATCCAGAAAGGCTTAAGAGTCTCAGCTTTGGATAAAATCAAAGGAAAGAATTTGAAGAAAGAAGAAACTTAGAGGCAAGGGATCGGGTATCTTTAAGCTAAGAGATAAAGTTTGCCCATCTCCGTTTTAGAGAGAGAGAGAGAGATTATAGGAGAAGTTGTGGGTTGCATTACATGTAACACGCAAAAGGAAACATGGATTGGATTGGACTATAACTCGTATATATATATATATATGGTTTGGTTTTGAAGAGAAGGAAAGAGAAGCAGAGAAGAGATTCCAACTGTTAAGGCAAACAACTGACGAACGACATCATTTGATTAGATGCCTTCTCCATTTTTACCCCTTTCCCATCTTCCCTCAACGTTTTTCCATGGGAATGTAAATAAGAAGCAAAATAAATTATTCATGTCCACTAAAACATGAACTAATCATCAACCCCCATACATGTAATATGAAAAAAAATAAATAAATAAATAAATAAGAGGAATCGTGTATATATATATATATATATCTTTATATTTGCTTTATGTTTAGGTAAAATCTCATATCAAGAACATGTGCATTTAAACTCCTATATAACCATTTAATTTCTAATTTTATTATACATTTTCGTTTTAAATTTGAGTATCTCCAACACAATAAAATAGGTTTCAAAGAGCATTGTTTAATGACTTGGAAATTTAAATGCTAAATTTTAAAATGGGATCTAAATATTAATGACAAAAATATAAATAGGTATATTTGCAATTTATCCAAAAAATTAATAATTGTGCCACCCCATGTTAATCCTTGGTTAACAAAAAAAAAAAAAATTGCTTCATTACTAATGAAACTCACCCCCATTTTTTTTAAAACATTTTCTCTATTTTTTTAAAAACATTTTCTCTATTTCCCTTTGTCTGTTATATTATAAAACACCCCTAAGAGAAAAAGTTCTCCGCTATAAGGGAAAATAATTTTTTGCTAAAGAGAAAATTTTAGCCTTTTTATTAAAAACCTGATTGATTTTTCTAAAATGGAAAGTAATTTTTCAAATTAGTTGTCATCTATAATATTAACATGTAAGAGACTGGTTTTGGTGTCATATCTTTTTTAAAAAATAACCTTTTAAGAATAAATTCCATATAATACTATGTTTTGTGTCTCTGAAAATCAGTTAAAAGTTAATTCTAGTAGACTAGTAAATTAAACTCACTTTGAGAGCTTTTGCTTTCATGCACCACGTTTTTTCACTTTACATAGGGAGACTGAATTCCAAGAAATCAAGTTATGAAAATCAAAAGTTTTTACGTTTTATGGTAGTTTCTATTTTATTATATATTATATTTGTTCTTTTTTTTTTTAATTATAAGTATTATGGACGCATATCCATCTGGGAATACATTCATTTTGATTGACTTATAATAAATTTTAAACGTAAAAAGAGTTTACGGAGGGGGGTGGGGGTGGGGATTGTTTAAAAACTTGTCAAAAAAGACAAAAGAAAAAAAAATTGCAATATTAATAATTCATATACATTTTTCACTTTTATTTTTGTATAAACGGTTTGATATAATAGATTTTAATAGGATGTCAAACAAGAAATGTGTTATTTACACAAAATTTTTATAATATAATCATATTTATACAACATGTTGTTTTTCAAGAAAATATTTTAGGAAAACTTTTCCACTAAAAAGTGATTTTCCCAAAAGGAAATTGTCAGAATTTATTCTTTACATCCTTGCTTACTCAGTAATAGAAAACGTAACTAAACATGTCAATCTTTAGGTTCTTGTCAAGTTCTATAGTCCAACAAATATAAATACGTTATCGACAAAGACAAAAACATGCTCAATTCTCTCTCTTCATCTTTTCTAATACATATAGCAGACAAAGGAGAAAAAAAAAACCACTAAACTCTTTTTATGAAATTTCTTCTCATATGAACTACTCTTTTCTTCACCATTTTATCTATCATGAGAGGTAATTCTCTGGTGCTTTTTATCTCTCTGAAAATTGAATATGCTAAAATCTTTTATTTTTTCGTTGTTTATATTATTAAAACCTAAATAGGCTTAAGTAATCGTTTTTGTTTTTTTAAATAAAATTCCATCAAATATCATTAAAAGTTTATTGTATTAAAAAAAACTATATAATTATTATAATAAACTTCATGATAACCTCTTTAATCCTACCATCCATCTCTATCTTCTCTTTCTCTTCTATGCTCTCGCTGCTTCAAAATTTTAGAAACAATTCTCTAATCTCTCCTCTCTCTCTCTCTCTCTCCTCCAATTTATATTGCTTTATATCCAATTTACCTAATTTACTTATTCATAAAAAATAATTTAAATAGATAATGATAAGTCAAGGTCGTTATAACTTATCGATATTGCTACTAGTCCCCATCAAGATAAACCAGGATTTGAATCCTCCCTTCCCTATTCAGAAATTAAAAAAAAGATAGATAATGATAAATTTATGAGATATTATTAAAGAAAAGTATATCAAAATTTGAAATTATTGATAAAAAATAATATTAACAAAAATTATTATTGTTTATAGAATAAATAATAATAAATTTTAAAGAAATAAATTTAATAATGTTTAGTATCTATATTTGAATTTGTATTACTGTTTTTCAACTATATACATAAATAATTATTACTATATATTAATGTGTGTTTACTAATAATTTAATTATATTTTCTTTAATATGTATTTGCACACATAATATAGATGAGTCGTTTACTAGTTTTTATTATAAACCCAAACCAAGCCAATGAATTTTAGGCCTCTTACGTTTATGTTTCTAGGCTGCATAGTTGAGAATTATATTACTAATAAAATAACTTGTCTTTAACTTGTGAGATAAAGAGCCCGAAAAGCATGCTAATCTTGCATTATTTTAGGATAGTGAAATGAAAGAAATGGAAGTCTTGAATTACAAGCAAAAGCTATTCATTTCATTATATTATAATAATCCACCAATAGAAATATTTTGATATCACCGTCCGCACGCATAATCGACATGCAAAATAGCGAATTAAAATAAAATAAAAATAAAATAATATAGTGATGCACGACGTATCGTGTTCGTTTGCCATCTCATATTATAAAATTAACTTGCATCACTTCGGCCGCCACCAATAACAAGATGAAATTTAGGCCTTGTTTGACTTACACTGGTCAATTTTAATTCCTTAAATCCAACTTCTAATTACGATTTCTTGGTTAGCCAATTTATGGAGAATTGATATAGAATTTAATCATTTATTTTTTCTCCGGCAATAACAGGATTCTTTTTGAATATGTAAAAACCGAAAATGAACCACAGCAGCAAGAGTGTTCGTTTTACCAAGAAAAATTCTCTAATATGGTCTTGTTTTAACTTGTTGTAATGGCTTAAGCAAAGTTAAATAGTGATTTATTCACTCACCCCATTTTTCAATAAATGCTTTTTTATTAGCACATTTAAAAAGATCAAGTCAGTTCTATTTAAAAGTGGATAGTTAAATCTATAAAGTGGTCGTGATATCCATCTATTGTCAAGGGGGATGGTTTTTTTCTAAAAAAAGAAATAACTAGTAAAATTTGATTGAGTCAATTAGCTAATTATGCTTATTGGACTAACATTGTAAGTTGGAGATAATTAAAGTATATACGGTAACAATTCAAACTTTAATTAGGTGTATAATTAAATAAATTAAAATTTCAAATATATTATTACAATCTATGATAAAGCTAAGGTGTAAACTGTAATATAATCTCAAAACTAGCATTGATGGCTACCCATGGCCGGGGAATAGTAACGTAATCCGTCCTTAATGCTGGGTAGTCACTCGTTGCTTGATAGGTTAAACAATTTAGTTTTCTTAGTAGGTACGACCCACTTGATCTTTTGGTAGTTGATTCGGTAACCCATAACTTTAATGTAGTTGAATTTCTTTTTCTCTTTTTTCTTTCTTTTCTTTTAAATATTTTTTATTTTTTATACTTTTTAATTGATTATATTAGTTAATATATATAATTAC
>JAMXBB010000006.1:43629038-43650871 GCA_024138015.1 Lumnitzera littorea | reverse complement strand
TAACCTTATAGTTTCCATTGTTTGATAGTAAAGAGATTGAGGCTAAAGACTTAACATTGATTTCCACCTATTTAATCCCATTTACAAGCAAGAATGAATCATATAGTAAATTCCCCGTAATTCAGTAGTGAGAAGATGGATTTTTCTATCTTTTTTACAAATCAAAAAGTCCATCTTCCTCTATCATCCCTTATAACACCCTATTAGCTTAAATTGGGAAACAAAAACAAAGACGTCTACACTCAATTTGGTCTACCATTTTTTTTTATACCTACTTAAAGATTTTATGTTGATTGAGTACAATACTTTTGAATCCCTACTATATATATGCTGAAAACTCATATGCGAATTTTCTTAATTGTTATGCAAGAGAGATTCACGCTGCTTAATCCAAAAACGAGTTATTTCTATTACACCATATGATCCATAACATGAAACCAAAAATCCTAAGGTTTGGTGGGATTGTCACTCTTAGGTCTCTCTTCCTTACATGATGGTTGGTTCTAATCTAATTTAGAAAGCCTTGTTTCTATGAATGTCATGTTGTTTCTGTAAATTCCCATAGTTTGCATATCTAATTAAGCCCTAGATAATCTTTAAGGGCATGTTATAAAACCCCATTCAATTGAGCATATCTTGGATACAGTGTATTTTGAAGGACTTGCCTTCTTTACAAGCTCATGAAAAACAACTTTATTTTTGAAGGAAAAAGAGAAGACCTAATCTAATCTAATTCATCACATCAAGCTGCTCCTTTGAGTATAGTTGAAAATAGATACATCCAAAGGTGACTTCTACTACTCAAGGAATAGCTACACTTATCAAGAATAAATGACTACTAGTTCTACTACTTATGCCAAAATAGAAGATAGCAAGAGTCGATTTTTTCATCATTCTTGTTCCACTACCCAACAATCCTTAACCACGAGATTAATGTGAGCAGGAATTTGAATTAGTTGCACCCCAAAACTTAAGGATGTATATAGTTTGCCATATAGTCATACCTCAGTATGAATATCCAAAGGTTTAAAACAATTAAAATTCTCAAAATCATAAATATTCCATAATTAATTCAAATTTGTACATGGATATCTCCTATTTGTTTACAATATACAACTCTGAAACATCCATATAATTAAAATACCATCATTAAATGTAAATCATAACAACCTAATTTTGCTATAAGTCTCAAAGTACTAGTGTTGAACTTGATCCTAAGGTCTACAACAATCATTATAACTCATAAGCTTCTTTTGTTCCTGAAATATATATATATATATATATTCCCCAAATAAGGTAAGCCAGAGCTCGGTACGTGAAAACCATAAATACATACACATGCATATGCCATGCCAAACATACATTGACATGCATTAATATAACAAAAATATCAAACAATCACATCCACTATCTTTATGTTTATCCAACACTCACTAAGATTCTCTTGATCCCCTTCAAAAGAACACCTAAGCTAGGACATTGACATTATAGCCCCCAACATTGTAATTTAGTGCTGGAAGACAAGCATTACAGCCTTCAGATGCCTCTAGATTATCAGCAAATGGATACTAGTACTACAATCCTCATATACCCTTTAAACCTAAACTGACATCAAGACATTGATACTACAACTCCTAGATGTCTCTCAAATCCTTTCTAATATACAACTTTACTTAAGATAATATTACATACTGATCATCAACATGCTACCTTAAGGACACAACCATTGCGAGCCCCTATGCATAGCCACACACAAATAACAAGCAATTAATAATCTAGATAAATTTTAGTCCATTTCATGTTTAACTAACCCATACAAGCATAGTAGCAAAAAAGTTAAGTACGTACCTAGTTTAACAACAACAAAATCAACTAACTATAAACTTACATCACCTTCTACTCCCACGTATTACATAAAAGATAATTTCTTTCAGTAAACTAGTATCAAGTTTTAAGTCTTTAACTCTATGTTTAATTAGTCTTACCAAAATAATGTGTGGGATAAACAAAAAACTAAACTATTAGTCATTAAATAAATTACTAATTACACAAATTAAATGAATGGGAATTAATTATAATACGAGAGAAGGAAGGTACACGGTTATGATCATAGCTGTATACCTCAACTGTGCTAAGCAACACACCCATAACCTAGCACTCCACTCCTGTGTTCTTTTCACATAAGGGGATCAAAGTGGTTCACAAGTGAGATCACATCGGTGAACTTCCCTCATGCTCCTATAATACATCTACACTTCAATCCATAATGCCTATACTTCCCATAACATCATCACCCAAGAGGTTTATGGCCACAATCTCAATCATGATCCTTCTAATGCTTCTCCTACTCCTCTTGCTCTCTCTTTCCCTTCAACCCATCTCTACCAAATATCTATCACACACTTAATCGTAAAACACCATATGGTTCAAGATACACTTCTCTTTGACTCCAAAATCCTATAACAATAGAAAGCACTCTGGTGTGTTGTGCCAAAACAAGATTTACAGATTAACAACAACATTAATAAAGATTAGAATATACCTTGATTGGTTACTTAATTTAAGGCTAGTGAATGAGACCAACAACAATCTTATGCTATTATTCTTAGAGAAACCTTTAAAACAAATCTTCTACTATTAATTATAATTATTATATAATCAAATGCTGGAGGAATTTTAACTCAACTTTCTAAAATCACGATTCTTATCTGATGACACTATTCAATTATAGAGGCTTTATTAATCTCTTAAAATTTTTTATGTACAATTTGACCCATTAATTTCCCTTGATTAGTAAGATAACAGAGTAATAGATATCCTAAGTTCCATTCAATTTGAACTTTGAAGAAAAGAGATTAAGAAGACCTAGTTACCTCTTTCAACGATCACTGCAAGCTTAGACTATTAGAGTTTCCTTTACCCCATTTATATTTTTAAGCCAAACATTTCAAAGAAGACTTATGGTAATATAGTGGGGAGACCGTTACCAAATCCTTTGCAGCACCAATAAAGAGATTGTCATTAATACTTTTAAAGGAGAAATTATCAAAGTACCCCTTATTTCAAATTATTTTCTTTAAAGAATTTTGTGGGTTTTACATTATGTTCTTTTCTCCTCATCAATCAAACCAAAACTTATTGTTTCTTCTATTTCCTAGGATAGAAAAGCCTTTATCAGCCACCCAAATTTAGCTTTTCTAAAGATCTTTCATAAATTATGAGAAGAATTTGATGGGAGGATTTAGTCCTCTCTCAACTGTTTTATTCTTTTCTCTAACTAGTCTAGTCCATATTATACTTTTCCTTTTAAATCTCAAAACCTTTATATTGCATACGATTTGTTCCTATCTACTAAATTTGCAATTCCAAGGTCACTGAATTTATTTTAAGGGGTATTTTTTTTTTCCTCACTTATCTAGTGAGCTTTTTCCTTCTCTTCTAGGCCATTCCAAAAAAAAAAAATTCTTGATAGTTTATTCAATTTTTAAAATGGTTTTCTGAGTTATTTTATTTGATTGAACCTTAACATTTAGAATCATAGATACGAAAGAGAAATAGAATAGATACACAAGAAAGAAGATGAAGAAGAGAGAAAAGAGGGAGAAAATAGAAATTCAAGAAGAATGAAGTGATAATTTTAATAGAAAATTCAAGGTGTTTTTAGAAATAAAAGCCCTAGGGCAAGAAAAAAAATGTATGACTTCATCAATTTTAAGGAGCAAAATTCGTTATGAAATTGACTTCCTAATTTATTATTATTATCATTTTTTTTAACTTAGAAAAAAGAACAAGATTATACCAAATAGTAGAGTTTGATTTTGTAAATAAGGGACTCCGATTGCAACGGTGATATGTGCTACATGAGTTTCATGCTAAACGTGATCTCAAAAGATTGACGTTGTAATGGTACATATAGATGACTTGCAAAGAAAGTGGCAAAGAGAAGAGTAGACAATCTCATAGAGCTATAAATGTACGTATGACATCCAATTGCAATAGTGATATGTGATACGTGACTCTAGCGATAAACATGATCTCAAAAGAGTGATGTGATAATGACACATAGAGATAACTTGTAAAGAAAGTGACAAGGGGAAGAGTTGACAAAGGGAAGAGTAAACAATGTTAGGAAGCTATAAATATACGTATGACAAGTGGAGAAGATATAACACATCAAACCCACTATTCTTGATGAGAGGTGGGTGTTCTTTGCCTTCAACTCTATTTGATTTTTCAAAATAGTAATTTGACGGTACAAGATGTTTCTCTCAATTTTTGAGTTGTCCCTAAACAGGAGGTACTCCTAAATATTTATATAATTAAGCTGTCAAAAACATCCATAAGATCAGATAACGGTCAATGATTGAGATGTGTCATCGTATTGACAGATCTCTCAATGTTATCTTGTTGAGCCTGTACCATATAAAACCTTTAAATGTATAGGCTTTTCTCTAAAAATCAATATTTCAAGTTTATCTTGCCAAATCTTTTTATTTCATTATTTGTTTATGAACTTAACATTCGGAACCATATTATTTTAGCTTAAAGATTATTGAACTCAAAACCCATAGATCATTTGTAGCCCTCAATGGTTTTTAAGAAATTAGAATTCTAATCTTTATATATTAACATCACATGAATAAATCATGGTGCAACAGCAATTTAGATGGAAATAACAAATAAGTGCAATTTAGTTTGAATGAGTTAATACCGATTAATATAGGGCTCTTATGTTCTATGCACATGTGTGTATGCACATGCGTAGAACTTTGTGGTTTAATTTCATCACTATTCAACTACCCTTTTTATTGGAAACATTCAATATAAAGTTGAGATAGAGGAGTTTATCTTCTTTACTAATTAGATGAAAAAAGAACAAGAGACGTCGACGGTGGACATCCTCAATTTGTCGTTTGAGGGTGTTCATGAAGGAGAAAAGGGAAAGTTGGAAGAGTCGACGTAGAACAGGAAGACCGTCGAGGAAGTGGATAACGGATAAGAAAACGGGTGTTTGGTCGACTCCCGTAAGGGGGCGCTCTACCCACTAATTTTTGCCCACATAATTATTATATTTACGTGTCATTTGCTGATAAAAGAAGCAACTTTCTATTCAACGTGTTTGGTTGACAAAAAAAAAAAAAAGAAAAAGAAAAAGAATAATGCGATCCATGCATAATGCACTTTGGATATAGGTTTGGTTGGCAACCGCCCCAATGCTGACCTTTTACATCATCTAAGATCTCCATCCATGCAAAATGACGGGTTCATCTGCATTTCCAATACCATACACCTAGCCATATATACATTTTAAGTTACAGAAACATTTTTTTTTTTTTTTTTAACAACCGAGAATTCAAATTATACCACTCGATTACAAAAAAAGTGAGCCATATAAGGATATTTTGCTTTCCTTTCTTCCTCTAGATATATGAAACTCATTAGATCAACAAGGAATATTTATAGAGGTATTACTGATCGAAAGTGTTCATAATGACAATACATATAGCACTTCATTTCGCTATTTTATATCTCCTTTTACGTGACATCATCGACATTATAGAGTTATTAAGAGTAGAATAACATGTAATTGGTTCATTCCAGTTTGATCCGTTTCAATTAATTCATAGTATCATTTTTTATCGGTGCATCAGAATAATCCCTAATTTCTTTAAGTAAAATATACAAATTAAGCTTGGACTTTTGGGCGGACAATCCGGTTTTTGAGCACTCTTGTTACATCATGGAAATGAAGGTACGGTTGAACAACCAAAACTAAAGTAGTGCTTTGTTGAATAATGATGACCCAATGTCTGACCTGATCAACCGGTCAAGGGCTCTAATCAAATTCATAGTGGAAAACTATACAATATGATTGGCCATTAAGGTTGAATTATATATATAATGGATTCTTTTGGTTTTTCAATTGTACATTGCGATCTTGTGGCCCCATTATCGATCTTTTTATTTTAATTTTTTATTTATATATTTAATTAATCATTTATTTTTCCAATCAATCATGGAGCTTACTAGGTGAATTATGTCCTCATTAACTAATAGAGGAGAGCTGAATTTCAGTGAGAGTTAAGTAATGACATTCATATATATAAACTAAATTAAATAAGGAGAATTGGTGAAGAGAGCAAGGAAAAATCATGGGAGGAATAAATAAAAGGAAGAAGAAAAGAAAAAAATATAATGAATAAGAAATCAAAATTTAAAAAAAAAAAAAAAGAAAAGAAAAGAAGAGGTGTAGTGCCGTGTCCTGTGTTTTATGAGAGAGTATATTTGAAATTTTAAAAGAGTTGTATTTTTGTTTAGTAAAGTTAATTTTTGTACTATAGTATAGATAGAGCAAATTTTAAGCATTTTATCTAATTCTTCAAGCCTTTTTTTTTTTTTTTGTCCAGTACTAAAACTCAAATTGCAAACCAAAAATTGGACAAAAATTTTGCTTAGTCCAATTCCATAAATTTTTTTTGTAACAGAACAATGTCTATAAGAAACTAATCCAAAAGCCCAAAAATCCAATATGAATCGAGTTTTACCATTAGCCATAAAGTCTCTTATTGAAACCGCAGAGGAATTAAGTCACATTCAATAAATTTCCATTAAGGTCTTCAAAACTTATGCTACCTAGAATGGCTAAAAGGTATGCGGAATCGAGATGTATGGTCATAAGTTTCTAAAATATGTGTAAACTAACTTCTAAAACTTATAAATATGCTTACTATAGTTAGTAAAAAGAAATCTTGAAATACATGATAGAAGTAAATAGATAACATAAATTTTGGTAATAATATAAGTTATATTGCAAATAATTAAGTATAAATCATTATACTAATGCATGAAACTAAAATTTAAATATTAAAGCTAATATAGATTACATTACAAAATAAATTATCATAATAAAATAGAAAACTAGGACTATTAAAGATATTTATTTAATTCGTTTAGTTTGTTTTTCTGTTTGTTGGTTATGGGTAGCTTAGCAAATAACCAATAGTAGTTAATTTAGTTTGTAACAATTTTGGTAACTATTAGTAGTTAATCCACAGCACCACTGATGTGTATAAGAAAGCTCTTATTGTATAGAAGAATTTTTATGAAAAACACTCAATATTTTTCTTCCAAACTATGTTTACTATAATTTTCATCAGTTTATGTAGTATAACTCTTGTGACATGGTATCAGAGTGTTTGTGATCTAATCAAAATGTCAAACTCAATCACTAAAGATGTCAATTCACCTTTCTATATTCATCACTCCGACTTGCAAAACTCAGTTGCCATCACGCTTGTGCTAACAGGCCTCAATTATAACACTTAGAGCCAATCCTTCTTACTAGCCTTATTGATTAGAAACAAAGTTGGTTTTCTAGATGGATCAATCTCAATTCCAAACAAATTTGACAGAATGTTTGTAGCTTGGAATAGATGCAATGACTTAATTGTAGCCTAATTACTTCGATTAGTCTCACCTTCTATCACATCAACAATCTTGTATATGAATACAACTAAAGAAATATTGACTGAACTTAAGGTACATTTCTCTTAGCTTGATGATACTAGGATTTGTCAGCTTCATCATGTGTTAAGCAGTACGATTCAAGGATCAAGCAGTGTAGATGAATATTTTATAGAGCTGAATATTATATGGGAAGAATTGCATAATTTTAGGCCATTGCCACACTGTTCTTGTGGTGCTTATGAACAAAAATGTTTTGATGAGTTTGTTGAGATGTCACAAAAGGAATATGATTTTAAATTCCTTAATGGTCTAAACAAAAACTTTGCTGCTTTAAGATCACAAATTCTAGTTTTAAAACCATTTTCATCTTTGGATGAAGCTTATAATCTAGTTATGTAGGATGAGTTTCAAAGAGCTAATCAACCAAAGGATTTTATAGTCTTGGATGTTTTGGCTATGGTTAGTATCAATCCTAGGTCAAGAATTAAAAGTGATGTGGTGTATAGCTATTGTCGTAAGAAGGGACATTTAAAGGAGAAATGTTTCAAGTGGATTGGTTTCCCTCTACATTTTAGAAATAATAGTATAGGTAAACAACATGTGTCTAGATTGAATCATGTAGCTATTGGACATAATACTTTTGGAGGTAATGTTGGGCTGTCAAACAATTCTAATAATTCAGGAGGTGCTTGTTCTGTGGTTGGATCAAAGAGTGTTAATCTTTCAAAAGAACAATTTCTCAATATGTTAAGCATGTTAAATGTTTTAGATAATCGTAATATTAGTATTGCTATAGTTGAGACGTTTACTGCAACTTTTATGATGCAAGTTAATTCATTAGATGTAGAGCAATCGATGAGTCATATGGTAGGTATAACAAATCTCTCTTCTTGTTACTTACAAAAGGAACCTATCACTTGGATTTTGGACTCAGGAGCTACTGACCATGTGATTAACAATCGATTTGTTTCAAACTTATTCAACAATATGTCAAAGGCATGTGTTTTTGCCTAATGAACAACACATAATTGCAACACATGTTGGCACTGTTGTTGTGAATTCAAGTTTAGCCCTTCGTGATGTTCTATTTTTGCCTGCATTTAAGCATAATCTTCTCTCTGTAAACAAACTAGTTCATGACAATAGTGCTTGATAGGTTAGTTTGCTTTTATTTAGCATCATATCAATTAAAGGGAGATTGGTCAAACTCGTGTTAAACATGGTTTGTATCTGATTCAACAAGAGCTTAATGTGGCTCATATTAGACACCAAGCTAGTTGTTTTGATTCTAGTTTTATTTCTAGTATTTTTAATCATACCCAAGACTTTTGATGTGTAGCACCTTCATTTTGGGCATCCATCTTATGATAGAACGAGACAAATTAGTCAACTTGATAATGATGTTCGTTGTGTTTTCTTTTATTGTTTAGTTTGTCTTATGGCAAAACAAAAACAAGGTATGTTTCCAGTTCATACTCAAAGTACATCGGTTCCTTTTGAATTGGTTCATATGGTTATTTGGGGTTCGTTTTCTACTCCTTCAATAAATGGATACAAATATTTTCTTACTATCGTGGATGACTTGACTAGAATGATTTAGGTTTATTTGATGAAGTTTAATCATGAAGCGATTGTAATTGTTCTACATTTTTGTCGAACGGGTGGCTATATAGTTTAATTCCCATGTAAAGATCATTCATAGTGATAATGGTAAAGAATTTATCATGGCTCAATTTTATGCTACTCGCGGTATTGTTCATTAGGCATCTTATGTAGAGACTCCTTAACAAAATGGGATTGTTGAGCAAAAACACCAACATTTGATTTTAGTATCTCCAACTTTATTGTTACAGTCTTCTTTGTTGTTATGTTTTTGAGGACATGCTATGTTAACAGCAACTCATTTTATCAATAGAATTCCTATGAATGTTTTGTAAGGAAGAACTCCTTTCTAACTATTGTTCGGATAAGTACCATCCTATTCTCATTTAAGAGTCTTTGGTTCTTTGTGTTTTGCTTTGACACTTATTCGAGAAAGGTCTAAGTTTGATTCTCGAGCACATCCTTTTATTTTTGTTGCTTATCCATTGGGTGTGAAAGTTTATAAGGTTTATGATTTGATAGAGAAGAAATTTTTTATTTCCAAAAATGTTAAATTTCTTGAGCATATCTTTCCATTTCAATTATTATCATAGAAGGCAGAATTAACCTCCTCTTTTCTACTAGTTTCTTTGTCCTCAATGGAGGCCCTATTGTCTATTGAAGACGTTTTTGCTTTATTTCCTGAGATAACAATACAACAAAATGTTACTATTCTGACTTCTGATGGAGTGTTACGTTATTACTGAACAGCAAACCAAAATTGATGAATCTACATCATCTCATCTTAGGAGGAGCACCAGAGAATGTAAAAGACCCTCTTATCTCCAAGATTATTGTTTAAGCTCATTTAGCAATTATTCTGTAGAAGCAGTTTTTTTCAACTTCTCATCCTTTGCATCAATATTGTTCTTATGATTCATTATCTCCCTTATTTCGTACTTTTAATGTTCAACTTATGCAGCATAATGAACCACAAAATTATGAGCAAGATAAGTTGCTTGAGCCATGATGTAAGGCTATGCAAGAGGAATTAGATGCTTTGGTTAATAATAACACTTGGTTTGTTGTTTCTTTACCATTTGGAAAAAATATTGTTAATTGCAAATGGGTATGTAAGCTTAAAACTAAGGCAGATGGGTCAATTGATAAGTACAAAGCACGATTTATAGCAAAAGGGTATAATTAGAAAGAAGGTTTCGATTATACTAAGACTTTTAGCTCAGTAGTGAAACATGCTAGTATGAGATTATTCTTTTGTCTTGCAACTACTTATAATTGGCATGTGCATCAAATAGATATGCATAATGCTTTTCTTAATGGTGACTTAAATGAAGAAGTCTATATGGATATTCCTCAAGGATTTGATGTTCCAATGCAAAGTTCTTTTGAAGGGAAACTTGTTTATAGACTCAACTAATCTCTTTATGGTTTGAAACAAACATTTAGGGAAGGAATGCCAAGCTTTCGTATTCACTTCTAGCTTATGGGTTTAAATAGTCTTATTGTGAATATTCGTTGTTTGTCAAAGGTTTAGGAGATGATATGATTGTTGTTCCGGTGTACATTGATGATATTGTAGTGGTTAGCAAGAGTCTTTCTCTTATTAAGCAATTCAAAGGCTTTATGAATACGTAATTCAAAATTAAAGATCTCGAAGTACCTAAGTATTTCATTGGTCTAGAACTTATGCAATCTTCACATGGTCTTGTTTTATTACAGCGCAAGTTTACTCTTGATTTGTTGCTGATACAGGTTTTACTGGGGCTAAACCAACATCTACACCCATTGTGGTTAGTCATAGATTGTCTTGCATAGATAGTACTGATCCTATTGATGCTATACGGTATAGAAGAACTGTTGGGAAATTGTTATACTTATGTATTACACATCCAGATATACTTGATGCAGTACATGTACTCATTCAGTTTCTAGACAATCTTAGGAAAACTCATAAGTCTGCTCTTGAACATTAGTTGTGGTATGTTAAAGGAATTGTAGGATAAGGACTTTATTTTCCTTTCACTAATGATCTAGTGCTTTGAGCATATAGTGATAGTGATTAGGGAGGTTGTTCTAATTCACGAAGATCTACTACTAGTTTTTATGAAATCTTAGGGAATTCCTTATTAAATTAGAAATCAAAGAAATAAACTACCATGGCTCGAAGTTTAGCAAAATCAGAATATAGAGCATTGGCTGCTACCACTTATGCAGTTCTATAGATGATCGCATTGCTTAAGGAATTTCATGTTGTTCTTTGCCTGTACAACTTTTTGTTGATAATCAATCAATGATATACATTGCTAAAAATCCTGTTTTTTCATGAGTGTACAAAGCACCTTGAGATGCATTTTCACTTTGTTCGTGACAAAGTAGTTGAAGGCACTATCTTACCAATCTATGTTTCATCTAAACAAAAGTTAGTAGACATTTTTACAAAAGGGTTGCAACCAAATGTTTTTCGTACATTACTATCTAAGCTAGGAGTATTTAATATATACTCTCCACCTTAAGGGGGGGTATTAAAGATATTTATTTATTTGTTTAGTTTATTTTTCTGTTAGTTGGTTATAGGTAGCTTAACCAATAACTACTAGTAGTAAATTCAATTTGCAATAGTTTTGGTAACTACTAGTAGTTTATTCACTACACTACTGATGTATATAAGAGAGCTCCTATTGTATAAAAGATTTCTAATGAAAAACACTCAATATTTTTCTTCTAAACTGTTTTCATTTTGTTTACTACAATTTTCATCGGTTTGTGCAGTAGAACTCTTATGACAATTATTAATTATTAGCTATATCATGCCTAAAACTTAAAGGGTGGTCTTCGTATGCCCATATTATGTACGCAAGGCTCAATTCTACTGTCTCCTATTTCTTCATGTTAGATATCTCTCATATATTTTAATGATAACAACAAAGGTTAAATGCTAATGAATCTTTAAGAGTGCAGGCTTATAGAAATTTTTCAAAAAGTTTAATTTTGTAAAACTAAGTTGTTTTCAGAAGCTTTGAATTGATTGAATATAGATTAATCTGAAAATCTTTAGAGAATATTTTAGAAGCTTTCATAAAAGGAATTGGTACAGCACTTCAGAAATTTATTCAAAAACAAAAGGCTAATATTTTTCAAAAGCTTGTTCAGAAAGTAAGTCTGGAAGTATGACGTTAAAAATAGCTTTAAATTAGATTCGAATTAATCAAGCGCTAGCTCCACTAGATTGGGTGTATTAGGAAAGTACACTTAATCCCATTTCACTTAAGATGGAATTAAGATCCGTGGGGATCTTTTTTAAGCAAAAAAAAATATATATATTTGGATATATTAAGATATGCACAAATATGGATAAGGATAAAGTTGAATCGGATTTTATGGAAGTTCAAATCTTGAATATGAGTTTTATCTAGAAATTTTTTATAAAGCATATCATGTAGACAAATTCAAATCAAAAGCAAATTCGGTGGTTACTAATTGAAGGTTATCCGATTGGAGCAGGATAAGGAGAATTATTTTTGAAATTCAAATAACCAAGATCCTCTCAAAAATATCTAAGGAGTTATCTTGAATAACTAAAGGCTGAATAATTATGAAAGTGAAGCTAATCTTCATATAACTAGCCGTTGGAAGATTTACTTATAAAAGAGAAAGGATTCAAAATGTTCAAGTACCACTTTGAAAAAGCTATTGCAAAACAAAAAAATCGAGATCAGATTACACCTTTTGAAAAGTTACAAAGAGTTCTTTTGAAAAGTTACAGAGAGTTCTTTAGAAAGTTCCACAGAAGCAAATTATTCAACATTCATCATTTCTCTCTTGAGTTAAATTATGTGAGATTTATACTTTTATTCTTATTTATTGTTTGAATGTTGAGAGAAGTACATTTATACTCTGTAGATCTATCTTAGCCTAGATTATTGAAAGGCTAGATAGGTAAAACGGAGTATTGTGAAGTCCATATGTGATAAGCGCTTGTAATATCTTTGTGATTTGATTTATAGATCAAGTGGAATGGCATCGGTAGAGTAGACCGAGTCCCCAGTAATGGAGCTAGAAGAGAGCAGTAAGTAGAAGGCCGAAACTCTATAAAATCTCAGCTTGATTTTCTCTTTCCTTATACACTTTTAATTTGCTTTATTATTTATTGCACTTTGAATTATTAAAATATCACTGTTCACCATTATAAGTTGTTAAGAGGGGTAATTTTATTTTGCTTATATCGAAAAGTTTTCAAAAGTCTAAAAATATCAATTTACCCCCTCTCTTAATATCTTATATAGGACCAACACTTCATATCCTCATTATAAGTACCTTAAAAGCATGTCAAGTCCTGAAACCTAGAAAAGGAATAATAGTTCACCGTGTGTCCTACTTAAGTAAATATGCTAAAGTTTCCTAAACAAACTTCCTTATCTTAATCCAATTTTACTTTGGAAAATCCTTCATTATCTTTATAAGACATTTTCTTTAACAGTAATTAGACATTCTTATCCATTTTTATATTTTGGAAACCTTTCATTAATTAAATTTAATTTTATACTTTGGAAATCCTTGGTTTTATTATTAGGTTTTGTAAACTCAATGTTAAAATATGTCATATTATCATGTCATAAATTCCAAGTAGTCTAGGACTCTAGAGGCATAAATTATACAAGTCTACAAACAAAGTACAAAGTTCAAAAGTCCAAATTTCATCATATAGTCCAACAAAACATAATGTCAAGGTCCAATAGGAGTAAAGAGAATAGTCCAACCATTTAGATAAGATGTCCAGTTGACGAAGGAAGTTTTAAGCAACATTATAGGTACACCCATCATCCCAATCCAAACATTAAGCCTATAACCATACTCAGTAGAAAGAAAGTCAAAGTACAAATTATCACTTAACAATGTTAAGAACAACGAAGTCATAAAGAACTCAATACAAAGTGGCTATAAATAGGGGGTAAGTGCGGTTCGATTAAGTACCAATGCCCCCTTACCAAACCGAACTTAATATAACGATTCAATTTTCTTTTTTAAATCGAACCTAATAATATTGTTTAGTTCATAAATTTTTTAACTCTAATTAAAACTGGTTTGATTTGATTCAATCTACAGTTCAAAACTTTTATATCAAATTTTCACTAAATATTTTTATCACTAATAACATATTTTTCTTTTTATTAAACTTTTATATATTTCCAATTAATTTCTTATATATTTATCATGTGTAATAATACTTAGTAAAAAGTACACAAGATCTTAATAAACTCAACTTCATTGGACGAAGATAAGAGACTCTATTCTAACGAACAATAGTGAGAGGAAAAAGTAAAGTTACTCATTCAAAAGTGATATGAAGAGGATAAAAGAAATACACCAAAAACTAGAAAAGAAATGAGAGACACATGAAAAATACCATGGTTAGACCCTTAATTTGAAAACATATAAGAAAAGGACAATTTAGAAAAGGAAAATTTATAAATGCAAAATTTCAAATGGAGCTTACTCAACTTAATATTAATAATTAACCCAAAAATAAGACAGCATAGAACAAAATATGGAAAAAATGATGAAATCCATGAAAATTGGCGAAAAAAAATATAAAAAGCATAAAGTAATTACATGAATTTTTTTGTTTAACCAAACAGTTTAATTCGATTCAAAATAGTTTAGTCTAGTTTGCTTCCCCGAACCATATATATATAACCAAACCAAACGGTTTGCAAAAAAAAACTAATTTTTCAATTTAGTTCATGGTTCGATCTGTAGTTTGCAATTTTTTTGCCCAACCCTAGCCACAAACACATATCATGCCACTTGCATCCATGAATAATGCTAATGCAACAACTAGGGTTCATTAAAGTTGTTAATTTAATCGTAAGCAAGTATCATACTTTTGGCATCCTAAAAGTTGGAGTAACAGCTCATAAATCCGCAACAGGACAAGAACAAAGGGATGCCAATTCCACTGGATCAAGTATTTTGGGATTGAACGAGCGATCAAACCACCACATCTCCTAAATTAAACCATAAGTAATCTAGTATATCTCTAACAGTTTTTGTCCATATATGTAAACTCCATACTTTTATATAACACCAATATAGTTTTATTCTGATCACATTATTCACACTAGCTATAACCCTCTTATCAAATCCCCGTTGAACCACCCATAGTAGTCTAAGCGCTTAATTATAATGTCCTTCCAATATTTATTATTGTAGTTGCAAACATAGTTTTTAGGTGTCATCTATCAATCCAAAACGATGAAGCAGAAACAATAATACGCATTAGATTAGCTAAGCTTATGTATTAATCCAACTTAGTTTGTATCAAATATACACATCATTTAAATCAGTTACTACGTACCTAAAGATCCTATAATCACAAACTAAGTCAATACATTGAAGTTACCAATAGTATATGCAACCAAAGATAACAATGTTAATTACGTTTTGATTAAGTTCAAAACTTAAGTCTATTATATAAGCCCAATCATGAAAGCCCATTACTTATACTTTAAGTGTCATAACTTGTTAACTTAAGCCTTTAAACAAAAAGTAAACTTCCAAAAATCTTATTTGCTCTTCAGCTATTCTACTCCTGATTATATAAGGTTGGTTTATTGTAGATTATTGAATATAAAGCCAAAGAACAAGACAAGAGACCATTTAGGTCTTCCATCTATTTGGGGAAGATCTAAGTAAAAAGCTTTATAAGCTGTGAACGAAAAAATTGCCATTTAAACTCTAAGGATGGAAAGGTAAACTCTTGTCAATGGGGAAAGGAAGTATGCTTAAAGTAGTGACATGCGCCATACCAACTTACTCCATGACTGTTTTTTCCTTTTTGAAAAAGTGGTGTAAGGAAGCTTCCTAGCATGATAGTAGATTTTTGGTAGGGGAATCAAACAAAGAATGAGAAATTCATTATCAAAGTTGGAATTTCTTGACTAAGTTAAAATTTGATATGGGGTTTCTTTTTCTATTTTTTAGGTTTAAGGTGCACATGGTCATGGAAAAATTAGTTAGGCTTTAGAAATTTGCAACTTTTCAATGAGTCTCTTCTTAGAAAACCAGCTTGGAGAATTATTGATAATTCAAATGCTTTCTTAGTGGAATTCAAAAAAAAAAAAAAAGTATACAATTGTAATTCAATTCCATAAAGGAAGAGAGTGCTTCTTCTTTCTTCCTTTTTTTTTTCTTTTTTCATAAGTGGAGAAGCAGCTTCTTAGGTGTGGTAGAGCATAAAAATCTAGAAAGTATGCTATTATTAATAACCTTATATTGCAAGTAAGATAAGGGGATAGAATAGATATATGGTCATAGCATGAGATTCCTAGGTTAAAGAATTTTAGATTGGATGGGAGACCTTTGGATGAAAATGTTAGGCCCACTTTTAAGCCTAGTCCATATAATGCTTTAGAATACTTCTAATGTATTCTAATCACTATCTCTCTCTTCTATTCTTGTCTCTTGACAATGACTAAGGCAAGAAACCTTAACTCTCTCTTCTCTCTACTCTCATGTTTACTATGTTTACACTCAATTTCTATTAGTATTACTTTGAAGAGAATAACTATTAACTCTTGATCTATTTTCTTTGCGAGGTTTGTCACCTTTTTTAGTAAGGTGTGGCTCCAACAAAGGAAAGCCAAAGAAAGGAATCACAGAATTTGTGTAAACTCCTGATATATTTTTTTCTTTTTCTCATATATTTATACATTGCTGTATCTATTACTAGTTGGAACAAATTCTGTTATGTAACTATTTTGAGTTGTTTCTTATTGTAACCCTTGATTTGGTAGTCTCTTAACCAATTTGGCCTTCTTCTTGTTTAGATGAGCTCATCTATAACAAAACAATTACAACAATTGAAGGTGAAGGATCTTATATATCTACATTTACAAGAATTTTAGCGAACAAGCCATGGTCAACAATGGGATTAGCATTAATTTTATGAATTGAGTTGTAAGAGGAAAAGGTGAAAGATCTAGATTCTAAGATGATTAATTATTGGATCCAAGTTCAAGGTCTACCACTTAAGTGTCAACTATGAACAATGCAAGGCAAATAAGATCCAAAATAGGGGATGTCATTGAAGTGGAAGATCCTCAACATATCAGAAGGGAGTTTTTGTAAATAAAAGTGCCTTTCTAAGTCATAAAACCATTACCAAATGGATTATTGCTTAATGATTAAAGGAATAGCAAATTGTGGATCCCTATCAAATATAAGAAGCTAGCCGATTTCAGTTTTGGTTGTAAGGTAATAAAGCATGTTCAAAATGCTTATCCAATTGAAGAGATGGACGGTTTGAAATCTAAAAATTTGGATGCTTCTCTTAAAGTACAAGCTTTGCTAAGGTAAACAAGCAAGGAGGGAGTCTCCGATGAGAAGCCGATAGCCAAGATAGTTGAAAAAGGAAAGTTGCTGAAAAATAAGGAAAATGACCATAACTAAGGTAAAGTTGTGCAATATGGGCAAGAATCAATAGAAAAGGAAGGGCAATCAATGTAGAAGAATTTTGAATCTATGGAAGTTTCTACAGAAGTTGATGAAATTATTATGTGAGTATTCATGGGCAAGATTTTTATAAAGAAAAACTTGCTTTGTAGGATAATGTTTGAAGTTATAAGCCAAAAGAAGTAGGGCAATTATCATCAGCAAATTTAGTGACAGTATCATTTCCAAATTCCTTAAGGAAGTTAATTAAGGACACAAAAGCTCATGTAATGCCATGTAAAAGCCCATCAAACTTAAACATATGTAATACCCCTAACCTTAACCTACCAAAACCAAACAACAGCTTCTTCTCATTCATCAACAAAATTACCTAAAGATTAATCCTGTAACCAATTACCCTATGATAAATAAGCCTCCATCATCTTCAACATACTATTACACCATCCAAGAGCTTAATAGCTTTGATACTTCTAACCATAACCTACCCATAAAAGAAACACTCTTCCTCTAATAACCACTTTGTTCCAACAAGTCCACCTAAACACCTGTCTTTGCCTAATATGAAATCATTCCCAATTCCTTCTTTAGTTATGAGGGCATTTTTTGTAGCTATTATTAAAGAGATTTAGATACTAAGATGAGTTAGAGGAATGTATTTTACCAGCCTTAAAGAAAGGGAAAGAAGTTAAAAAAGAGGTTGGTTTGAAGAAGGGGGTGAGGAAAGTGAGAAAACATAAGAAAGTGATAAGCCAAATCAATAGACAAAGTGAAGTAAAGAACAAATTGGAATTCACTAGCAATTTAGTGGAAGTTTAAGTTGTTGAAATAGGTGAATTAAACTTTTCTAGCTATGCTAGCTAACCAAATTTAGCCAACTAGGTACCATCATTAGCCTCAGTTAAATTGTTAAGGCTTGGGCAGTCCTCAAGAGTAAGACAGCTTTATAGAATAATCAAATGCTATAAGCCCTAAATAGTTTCATACTGGAAACTAGGAGTAATGAATCAAACATTAATTATACTAACCGTAAAAATGGATTTGACAGGAGGTTTTATGTAGATCTAAGAGGATTAAGTAGGGGACTAGCACTTTGTTGGAGAGAAGAGGTGGATGTGATAGTTGAATAAGCTGATGCAAACCTCATTATTACAAAGATAAAAGGGCCTAATAAGGATGATGTAGTTTCTATTACATAGTGTTAGGTCAACTTCTATTTTGCAAATAAGTTGGTCCATTGGGATCCATTGAGGAATATTGCTTCTAATATGAGAAAACTATAGATGGTGTAGGTGAATTCATTGAGATAAGCATTATGGAGGACAAGAGTAGAAGAAGAGAGAAACCTATTAGACAAATGATAGATTTTAAGATAATGATTATTTATTGTAACTTACAAGATGTTGGTTGCTAGGACAACTCTTTACTTTAGAATGGAAGAAGGTTTAATGGGATCTTAGTAAAGGAAAGATTAGGGTACAGGTTTGTTTAATACATAATGGCTAAAGTTTTTCCTAGAACTCAAGTCATTAAGCTTCTAGCATATAGTGATGATCATTCACCACTTATTATTAACATGCATAATGTAGGTAAAAAAGCATCAAAAAGATTAGATTTGAAAATTTTTAGTTAAAAGAAGAGGAGTATATTCAAGTTGTAGAGGAAGCATAGAGTAGATGCAATGAAGTAGTAGATGTCAAGGGGCTTATGCACATCTTAAATAAGGATACATGCAGGTAGGTCATTAAAAGGTTCCTAATCCAACCAACTCGTTAATTACCCCATAGGGTATTAACTTATAGGGTTTTTGGGTAGGTTTAGGTATTACTTTAAAACCATGAAAGGTTTTAGGTCAGTTATAGGATTTAAGTAAAACTCGATAAGAAAACTCAACCAATTAAAAGAATAATAAATAATAATTTTTTATTTCATCTATAAGTGAAGTAACAAATATTTTAAGTTTTACCGCAAAACAATGTCATAGAAAATTGATGGATTTTTTAATACACACATACGTAGGCATGTTTTAGGATTATGATTTCATCTCCATTTAAAAAGACTAGATGATGATGAGTTATTATCTTTCTAATTTATTCTCTTTGATAAAGGTGGTCCAATTGTATATGATTAAATAAGGGCCTGTTTCTAGTCTCCTCCATCTTTATAATATACCTCCTTTGTCTGTCCTTATAAAATCTTACCATTTTCCGCTATATGTTGTTATTTGTATTTCAAATTTTACAAATTTACATGTATAATAATCTTTCTTTATTGTTATTCAATTTATGAAAGTATTTCAACCCAATGTGATGCTGTCAAAATTAATCCATAAAATAATTTGACAAAAAAATTTAAATGGTAAAAAAAAAGGAAGAAGAAGAAAAGTCAAACAAATAAGTTGAGTTGGGTCAAAGTTCAAGTGCCCTTTTGTTTCAACACTATCCCTTGAAGCCTCCTCGTTACCGTAATAAGGTACCCAAACCTTATAAGTTCGGGTTCTAGGTATAGGATTAAAAACCTTACAGCGTTTTTAGCGAATTTCAGATACCCTATTAAGATAGCAGGATAGGTTCTAGGTTCCTATAACCTATCCCAAATCCATCCTAGTTGTATCCCTAATCTTAGATTAGGTTCACAGAACTTTAATACGTTAGAGCAAGACTACAATGAGAAAAAATGCAATGCAAATTGAAGAGATACATAAATAAGTCAGTAGAAATCCAAGCGGCACCTATAGATGAACATGATGTAGTGGAGGAAGCAGTTCTCACCAGCAACTTAACATGATCATAGAGCAAGAGGAAACATATTGGAGATAACGGGTGAGAATTGATTGGTTGCAAGGTAGAGATAATAATACTAAATTTTTTCATCAAAGTGTTGTACGAAGAAGAGCTATGAACAAAGTGGATGTAATTAGAAATGATTTAAGAGATTGGTTATTTGCCAAACAAGTACTTTTCCTTTGTCTTTCAATGATACCAATTTAGTCCTTGTTCTTAAAGTCCGATTTCCTCAATAAATAACACTTTCATCCCATTAGTCTATGTCACTTCACATATAAGATCATTTCAAAAATTCTACAAATAAGCTTCATCCTATTTTAGAATCCAAAATCACACTGCTCTAAAGTGCCTTACTCTAGGGATAAAGTCCATATGAGTACTTAAACTTTTATATTTTTTCATTTTAATACCTAAACTTTAAACTTGTTTATCTTAGTATCCTAACTTTTTAAATAAGATAAATTGGTATGTCCATTATAGCAACTATTATTATAAAATTGTAGAATAACAGTATAAGTACATCAACTTTCATTTTATTTCTATTTTAGTACTCAGACTTTATTTTTTATTTCATTTTGGTACTTCAATTTTTTTAAGTGAAACAAATAAGTATTCTTTATAATGATTATTATAATAGAAATACTAATTGGTCTTATTTAAAAAGTTGAGGTACTAAAATGAACAAATCTAAAGTTTAGATATTAAAATGAAAAAATATGAATGTTTGAGTACTTTTAGTGGCTTTATTCCCTTTACTGTAGGTCAATTTATTCGGCATAATGTGATTATAGCTCATGAGATTTTCCATTTTTCTTAAGTTACATAAGAAAGGGAAAAAAGATTTTTGTACATTAAAAAATGATATGGTGAAAGCATATAATAGAACGGAATGGTTTTTTCTGAAATTAGTTATGACTAAGATGGGGTTTTGTTAAAAGTAAATTGACTGCATTATGAAATGCGTTACCTCTGTGCCTTATAATCATATAGTGATTGGTGTTCATGTGAGTTTGGTTTAACCTACTAGAGTAATAAGGTAAGCAAATCCCCTTTCTCCTTACCTTTTGCTTCTAGTTGCAAACTCTCTTTCAAAAAGGGATAAAGGTTGAAAGGAATATCCTAGAACTTATACATTTGTTTTTAGATGATACTCTTTCCTTTTCAAGAGCAACCAAGACAAACACAGAAAATCAAACACCTTCTACTACACATTTAAACCTTAACCAAATCATTCAATTAAAAATTCTAAATACCCATTAGCTTGATGTAAAGCATATGTATATACATATATACATATACCAAAATTTCATCTAAAGCAATGATTAAACATCTAAATCATAAAATAACATCACTTGTATTAGTATTGCATTTTTGCCTTAAGCCTTCCAAGGATGAGCTCCACTTACAGCCCATTACTATAGAAGAAAAAGGAAAGAAAGGTCTCAAGTAGATATGACAAGAAGATCGAATTTGAAAATTATCCCAACCTAAATAAAAGATACAAAACCCCTCACCCTACCCCCCACCACC